>VXCM01005895.1:0-50947 GCA_014773175.1 Lucifuga dentata
CTATAGCTAATAGATGCTACTATGCTAAACTATAGCTAATAGATGATACTATGCTAGTGTGGACAGAGTGGCTATGAATCATGTGTGGAGCAGCCTGGCTCTGTTAAGAGAGGAGCTCTGTGACTGGCTGCCTGGACAATCACACAACCATGTGGACACAACGCTAGTAAGTGCTACCCAATCAGATTTTTTTCCTTCAACAAGTATGGACCAGTGGCACATTTTACTCGGATGGTACTTGTACTTGTTAAAAGTGCATTTAACGAGTACAAATACCATAACAGATACTCGTTTCATCTGAGTACTTGGCTCATCCCTAGTGTTCAACAGGTTGGCGACCACTGGTCTACAGTATACTGTGCAGGAAGTCTTTTATTTTTGTATGATGATGGTTACTCTGATCAGTACTCTCATCTCACTTTTCAAAATAAAGTCCCTCTTGTGTTTCATTACTCTAATGAGGATGGTACAGGGCTGCATGATAGAACAGTGCTCAGCACTTTTGCCTCACAGCCAGATGGTCTTGCTTCAAACCCTGTACCAGCCCTCAGGCTTCATTTAAAACGTTGCATATACAGAAAATGGGACTTGAAAGTTGTGCATGCCACTTCCCATGAAAATATGGGAGCACACTAGTAATTTTGCATGAGTAAAGAATTGTGTGTTGGTAATCTGGTGAATGACCAAGTTTTGGAATGTTTTTAAGCCACCACACACCTCTTACCCTCACCAGGCCCAATGACGAAATACCAGAGTCATGGTCGAAGGCTTTCACTGCATGTATTTATATAGAATTTCTTTCTTTTTTTTTTTTTNTTTTTTTTTTTTTGTTACAACAGAATGGTGTGAAGTAAACAACAACAACAACAACAACAAAAACAAAAAAACAACAACAAAAAAAAACATTACATCCATCAAATTTATATTGGAAGTATATAGTCTGGTTACCTGTGTCATTTGACCTGTCTGTGATGACGATGTGTGGGTTTTCCCTCATTAACACTAGTGACTTTTTCATTAACCACCAGTGATTTTTGATGTGCCTTCAAATTCTCCTCTTAGAGGGCTGCTGGTTCCTGGGTGATCTCATGTGTGTGCTGTGATCATTTTGTTACATATATCTGTCTCTGCCTCAGCAGGCGTCGTGGTGCTGATATCAGTTGATCGTTATGTTGCTATTTGTGATCCTCTGCATTACCCCACCAAAGTCACTCAGAGAAGAGCTAAAATCTCTGTGTGTACTGGTTCTTTTCTGTTCTTTGTCCTGTTCTGGTTTATAACTTTTGAACCATTTGTCCTATGTTCAAAAATCTTTTTTCCCTGGATTCCTTGGATTGAGACACATCCATCCATATAGGCCACACACATTTCTGCCTGACTAGATTTTCTGCCATTTTAGTTTTTTCCCCAAAGTTTTTTTTTTTCATACTACTACTACATTTTTTAGCTCAATCGTCACCAAATTTGGCATTTGTAATCTCTGGACCAACCCAAACAAAAGTTACATTTGATGTTTGATATCTATTACAGTTGTGCTACAATTGGCTGCCAAAGTTGAGTGGGTGTGGCTCATTCAACAAAACCTGCTATATCTCATTGGAGCTGCAGTAGTGGAAAACTGGGACACAAATTTCCGGTACCATCCAGCCAGCCTGAGGAAGGACTGTACTTCCTTCTTGGTTTGAGGTCAAGGGCAGTTTTGGATGCTTCCACCTTTTCCTCTTGGGGTCATACCTCTCCTTTCCCCAGCTGGTATCCCAAGTACTGGTTTTCCTGTCACACTCACTCACACTTTGAAATGATGAGGGTGAGTCCAGCTTTTTGGATCTTTTCCAGGACGAGTCTCAGGTGCTGGATATGTCCTTCCCAGGTGCTGCTAAAGATCACAACATCATCCAGGTAGGTGGCACTGTAGTCTTCACAGCCCTGGAGAACTTGATCCATCAGCCTCTGGTTGCTGGGGCCCCAAGCAACAAATGGAATTACAGGGAATTGGAAGAGTTCTACTGGTGTACAGAAGGCTGCTAGACTCTTCCAAAGGAACCTGCCAGTATCCTTTCCATAAATCAAGCGTGGTGATGTATCGGGCAGCTCCAATTTTTTCCAGCAAGTTGTCAACCCTGGGTATAGGGTATGCATAAAATTTGGAGATGGAGTTGAGCTTCCAGAAGTCTATACAGAACTGCAGGGAACCATCTTTTTTGAGGACAATTACAACCAGACTGCATCACTCTGAGTTGGAAGGTTCCAGTGCCAACATGGCTTCCACCTCTTGCTGTAACTTTCCCATCAGCTGTTGTGGTACTCTGTAGGGGCATTGCCAGACTGGATGGCCATCTTTCAGGTGGATGACATGTTCAGCAAGGGTGGTCCTCCCAGGAGTCATGGTAAAGAGTGAAGAGGACTCATTGAAGACATCTGAGAGTTCTGCCACTTGCTCTGGTGCGAAGTGTGTTAGCACTGGGTTTGCAGGCTTAGTCTGGGTATCCACCCCATCTCATCCTCATCTTCAGAGTTCACCTTCCTCACCATCAGCAGTCACTGAATTCTGGTTCTCCACTCTTTCAGAAGGTTCACATGATAGGTCTGTTTGGGTTTCTTTTTGTCTGGATGACGGACCTCATAAGTGATGGGGCCTATCTTCTGGGTTTGTTGTGTTTGCTCTGCTATTAGCCATGCTAGCTTCAGGTCACAGGTAGCAAGGTTAACATTGTTAATAAGCTAGCAGCAGGTAACAGAGTTGTGACTGACACCTTGTTGTGTAGAACTGCATCAGTTGCAAATTTATTGTATTTCAATCTCTGGGATTTTTGCTTGGATAGCTTCAAGGAATCACTGCAACTTATAAAGTTTTTGAAAAATAATACTGGTGATTGCTAACAAGCTAGCATAGCCATAGCACACAGGGAGGAATGTGGTGTATGTGAACAGGCAAAGAGGGATTGGCTCTTAGTGTCCTGAGCCTACCTTGATAAAACAGTAGTTACTAAAAAGGTGTCCACCTGATGACAATGAAGACTTGCCTGCACTCACCTATTCAACTTAAAATGGTTCAAGTTACCTGCAGAAACATGATACTCTTATCTGGAAGGTCTGAAAATAGGGCTTCTAAATAATGATGGCTGACCATCTGAGCGTGTCATGAGACTTTCATAGTACTGCCATACAAGCCAGTAGGATCAGCCACACTCAGCTTAACCAAAGCTATGTGTCATGAATCTGTTATTCCTGACCTGTCAGCTGTCACCTTTGTTTTTCTCTGTTCCTTTGTTCTCCCCACTTGTTGCTTGTTCCCTGATTTTCCCTCCACTGCCAGTCACTTGATCTCCTCAGCTGCTCCCCATCTGTAATCACCCAGTGTCTACATATACTCCCCTGTTCCTTAGTTCTTTGTCAGATCATTTGGTGTTCTTGGTTTTGTGTAATCCCTCCATCTAGCCCTGATTCCTGCATCTTCCCAGTTTTCTGTTCCTGAGTTTTGCTGCCTGTGGTTTTTCTTTGTTCCTGCCTTTGTTCAGTTATTCTGTTCATGTATTGTTGTCTCTGCCTTTTGTTGGATTCTACCTTACAAGTACCCTGCTTCTCTGCCAGCCTGTTTTTCCTGCATGATTCATTAAACACTGTTTTATCACGCTACCCTGTTTCTGAGCCTGCTGTAGCCCTCACCACAAACCATCCCCCTGACACTGAGTGTGAATGAGCTGGCCCCCGATAGTCTTTCAGGGACTGCACCCAGAGTGACATATCACATGTGGAAAACCAGATTCATTGTCCAGGGTAGTAACAGGGAGCTGGAGCATGTAGACTGCGGGCCTGTTTGTGGTAGTGGGAGGATGTTCTGAGCACTATGTGAGCCCTCAGCTAGGTGTGTCTGCAGCACTCTGATGAGGCTGTGGGTGAAAAGCAAAGTAGTCTCTTTGTCCAATTCCAAGAATAGAGGATATTAGTAACTATGGACACATTGAAACGAGAACAACCCAGTGGTGAACCACAGAATGAGCTGTGGGCTTACTCCATGTAATAATGAGTGAAGTAGAAATGTGAAGAGAAAGGCAGGACAAAGAACAGTAGACAAGGCTAGAGAATGAAACCCCTTTCACACATGTATACCAGAACAATGCAGGATTACCTGAGTGGCAATGTTCTTTGCATGCCTCTTTCGCAATTACATTCAAGTGCAGGACAACAGCTGCAACAACCATGTTCTCACCAGAAATTTCCAGTTGATAGGGGTGTGATCATCCCACCAAACCTGTTGGTGGCAACAAGGCACCCAAAACTGCTTTGCCACCAATACATAGAGAATGAAGTAGAAGAAGAATAAAGCAGAACATGAAGCACAAACACCCTGTATTTGACTGTAAACCACTGAATCCTGTACCTTTTCATTAACTTGAAGAACTATTTTGTCCTCTGTCCTTATGGACAGAAGCTCCCTGATCTCCAAATCGTTCCAATTTCCAGACATTATTTTGGTTGCAGTAGTTTTAGAAATACAGCATGATGCCAGCAGGCTTATTGTCACAAGTGAGTCGCAGGACAAATGCAACATGCCCACTCACACTTTCCTGAAATGTTCTCACATGAAACTAACTGGGAATGGTACTAGAGGCTTAGGAGGACAATTGCAGCAACAACTTGTCCTGCATTCCATTTCACGCACATGATCTCACACATCATTGTCCCAGGTAATAGCAGGAACTTTTCCTGATTTGGAGTTTCATAGCAGCAATGGAAGACAGAAAGAAGAAGGGGTGCAGCCAAAGAGTGATGAAGATGCACATGAAAAGTCTGTAAGGGAGTGTTGAGACAGAAACTGATATGAAGAGAAAGACAAAAAATCTGTTTGGCAGATAGTTTTGGTCAGAGAGCTCAGCAGCTTCTCCTCTCCTTCTCTCTCTCTCTCTCTCTGATGACGTAGATCCTGGAAAGAACTGAGCTCTGCTTTCTCAAATCCTCAACACCTCCTATAGGAAGCCTATATGATCTCAGTCTGAAACCATGCTTGTTTAAACATTTTTGTTCCAGATGTTCAGCTATTAAGAAAACAGAGGATGAGCTGAATCATTCTAAGGGAGATGATGGAGTCACTTTATATACAGAGACACGAAGTATTGACAGAACTGATGAGCTAAGTAGTAGTCATCCTCAAAAACAGTCCTCATCTTGTTTTAGTGGTTATTTATTTTATTTTTTTTTCCACAAAAGGGAGCCTTAATGTAGTGTGACTGTCTGGTTAGCTGTGAGTTAAACTGTTGCTGGAAATATTTGGTTTTGACCTAGCTTAACAGCTAAAAACAGCTAAAAACTTCTGAAGCTCAACAGGAGGTTTTGGAAATTTAACATTAGTTTATATAAAAAAAAAAGTAACCTAATGCAGTGGTTTGACAAAATGTTAATAAAGTTTAGCACTGGAAACACAAGCATGGTCACGACCAAATACCTTGGTTCCAATATGTATTTTTATATTTTATATAAGATGTGGCGGTTTAAGGAAAGTGTAGTCAGTATTCACTGGAACAGGAAGTAGAAATGTGAGTAGGAATGTTAGAGAATGAATGGGAGGGTTTGCAGAGAAAGAGTGATGAAGATGCAGATGAGGAGTGTGATGCAAGGCAGGTAAGGGTATTGAGACAGGAAATGATTGGGGGGGGNGAGAGAGAGAGAGAGAGAGAGAGAGAGAGAGAGATAAGTCAGTATGACAGTTTTGGTCAGAAAGCTGCCAGACCTCAGCAGCTTCCCCTCTCCTCCTCTCTCTCTGATGATGGAGATCCTGGAAAGAACTGAACTCTGCTTTCCTGAACTCCTCAACACCTCCTGCAGGAAGACGATACGTCCTCAGTCTGAAACCATGATTACTTACATTCTGCTGTCCTTCATCTCTCTGCTCACTGTGACTCTAAACCTGCTGGTTATTATCTCCATCTCACACTTCAAGTGAGAAAATGATTTTTTTTTTAAATCAATTTATTAAAGTGGTAGACTTTGTTATAAAAATGATTAATGAAACAGAAAATAAAAATTGCCATATCTTTGAAGTAAGTATTTTCTGTATAGATGACATTGTGTTTTAAATCATTGTTTTAATCTGCCTGCTGGAATTATAATTAATGTTATAAAATGTCGCTCTTCTCTTCCATCAGGCAGCTCCAAACTCCCACAAACCTCCTCCTCCTCTCTCTGGCTGTCTCAGACTTCCTCGTGGGCTTCCTGATGTACTTTCAAATTCTCCTCATACAGGGCTGCTGGTTTCTGAGTGACATCATGTGTGTTCTGTGTTTAGTTTTAAATTATATCATTACTGCTGCCTCAATAGGAGTCATGGTGCTGATATCAGTTGATCGTTATGTTGCTATTTGTGATCCTCTGTGTTACCCCACCAAAGTCAGTCAGAAAAGAGTTAAAATCTGTGTTTGTCTGTGTTGGATCTGTGCTGTTATTATCCCTGTTCTGTTGCTGAAGGATAATCTGAAACAGCCAGGCAGGTATAATTCCTGCATTGGAGAGTGTGTGATTGTCATTAACTACATTGAAGGAATTACTGATGCATTTTTATCCTTTATTGGTCCTGTTACTGTCATCATAGTTCTGTACATGAGAGTATTTGTGGTGGCTGTGTTTCAGGCTCGTGCCATGTGCTCTCATGTTGTGGCTCTCAAACTCCAACATTCAGGAAACATAAGTGCTAAGAATCTGAGCTGAAAGCAGCCAGGACTCTTGGTATTGTTGTCATTGTATTTCTAATATGTCTCTGCCCGTATTTCTGCTTTTCTCTTTCAGGTCAGGACACATTCCTCAATCCTTCAACTGCAGCTTTTGTTATTTGTCTTTTTTATTTCAACTCTTGTCTAAACTCTGTGATCTATGCTTTTTGCTACCCATGGTTTAGAAAATCTATTAAAGTCATTGTTACTCTTCAGATCCTGCAGCCTGGCTCCTGTCAGACCAACATTCTGTAGAGAGACTATGGAGTGACTGAAAAGAAACCAGATCAGAAAAATGTACATGATTGTGTTGGTATGATTGCCTAAAAATGTCAAATGTGTTTATTCATGTTGAATCAGTGGATGAGAAAATCTAAAATTCTGACAATAGCTTGTTTTCAGTCACTGTGGTTTGTAGACGTCATCATGAGGAAGTCGGGCGGAAATGGTGGGCAACGGTTGGTGGGCAGCAATGGACAGTAAACGTCACTCTGAATATCTCAGTGGTTTACAGCTGAATATAAAAGATAGATGTATTAAAAAATAGCTTTGTGTGATGGCAAAAACCTGTATTGCATGTCCAAAACAGATTTCAACATTGTCAATGCTGCACAATTGCTGGTTTACATCAGATAGGATGGAGCTGGTAAGAGCAGCAGAATGACAGCTCTGATCAGACAGAAAGCCTCCAATAGTTACCACGCATTACATGATACACTGCTACATTGCATGATGCAATGTATCATGTAAGCAATTGTTTCGTTTCAGGGGCACACTTACAGACTCATGACAATATTAACAAACAGATTGAAGGAACGATTGACAGAGATGTTCCCAAACCTTCATCAGAGCTGCTGTCCTCTGGTGAAAGTTTAGACAGCATCACATTACTTCTTCTCTCTCACCTTCACACGTTTCAAACACGATTACAAACACTTCTGCCCATCAGTCGCATTTCATGCAAAAAAAAAAAAAAAAAAANAAAAAAAAAAAAAAAAAGCACAATGGATGTTACCTCATCTGTAAACAACCTATTGAGGTAAGTAAGTCATAAGCATCTTGTGTTTTTTGCTCACACACTCAGACATACACAAAATCAACAATGTAGAAAAGCTGTAGCAGGCAGCTGGGATAGAATTCCTGCAGCCCTTAGGCCTCTANAAATCAACAATGTAGAAAAGCTGTAGCAGGCAGCTGGGATAGAATTCCTGCAGCCCTTAGGCCTCTATTGCATTTGATCAATATGTCTGAACAGTTATTATGCTGTGACAGAATCACTACATGTATCTCTCTCTCTCTCTCTCTCTCTCTCTCTCTACACACACACACACACACACACACATATATATATATATACATACAGTATATATACACACACAGTAAGGACTTGTACACATTTATGTCAAACTTATTTCACTCACACTTTTGGACATACTGTAGAATATGTTTATATGCCACATATTTGTTTATTCATTTCACCTGCAGTTGTAATAATTATGAATATACTGTGTATTGTATTACAAATGTACTGAACTGAATTATTAAAGATATCATCCACAGTTGTCTTCAATTCACTGACAGATTTAGAATGACCTGAAAGGTCAAATTATTCCTGAGATTTAGCCTTGATGTTGATTCCATGTAAGTTATTTTTCTTAGACCATAATATTGCCTCACATGAATTTTAATATTCATATTAAAATAAAATAATATTCCCAAGTGTTGATAAGTATTTAAAAAAAAAAAAAAATCAACTATCTTTTGGCTCTATTTTCTGTAACTGCAAGTTATCATGTAAATGACTTCCCATTCATCTCTGAATGCTTCAGTCTGCTGGACTTCACTGATTGTCTGTGATTGTCAGCTAAATGTTTATGCAAAAGCCCATCTAGGGACAGGCTTTGCAAATTATGATACAATATGTGCGATTAGTTTATTCTGTGAATACGCTATGCTATCCTAATTTTTAAAAAAGAACATGCTTTTTTTTTTTTTTTTANTTTTTTTTTTTTTTTTAACTCAGAAGACAGGAAATGGCAGAGATAGATGGTTATAGAAGAGATTTGTAGGCAAGAAGCAAATTATGTGCAAAGGGAGTCTCCCAGGCAAAACAGGGGCAGTGGGTGAACTGGGAAAGAGTAGAGATGATGAAATATAGCTGAATTGAGATGTGTGGCATGAAAACAGACAGAATTAGGATTATGTTAGGTACACTTTAGATGTACATCCTCCACAATCTTAGGAAATGAGTAGATGAAGACCCCACTTGCTTTTTTCCTTTCTTCACTCATGCTTTCTTCAACACATTCCAACAGGTTGTAAAACAAACCTTTCTCAAGAGCGTTACACTTGCAGACTTAGAAGATAGCAGTAACTAATCATAGGCCAGATCTGGTGTTGTGGTCAGAGTCACAGCCTGTGGTTTATTTTGTTGAATTAATAGAAAGAGGCAGTGGAAGAGGCTGAAATACTCTGATTTAATTTCAGAAGTAGGGCAAAAGAGATGGAGGGCTAATCTCTGTCCTGTGGGAAATCATTCTTGTTCATATTTGGAGAATTGGGAGTAGGGTGCAGAGCTTAAGACAGGAGTGAAGCATATTTGTGAGGCTGCAGTGAGAGCTGGTGAGTTGCTGCATCAGAGGAAAAGTGAGAGAGTGAGAGTTCGGGGCAAGATACCAGTCAGTCAGGGTAGTGACAGAGGTTTGGTTTAGCTGCTTGCTTTGTGAGCCATGTTAGCAAATTGTTAGCTTCAGGTAACCACAAGCTTCAGGTAGCAGGGTGCAGGGATGTTACTTGCATGCTAGCATCATGTACCATCTACCAGCATTGCTACTCAAGATTACAGCTTTGTTGTGTAAAGAAGAGAAGACAGTGGAGATAAATTTGGGTTTGTTGGTTTCTTTGTTTCTCTTCCGTTTGCCCTGTTTTTTCAGCATGCTAGCTTCAGGTAGCTGTTGTCAAGGTTAACAAACGAGCTTTAGGTAACAGGTAGCAGAGGTTTTACTCACAGCTTGGTTGTGTAGAAAGAGAACATAGAGATGGCTGTGATGGTTTCAGTTTGCTTCACCATGTGTTGTGTTTGCTCTGCTATTAGCCATGCTAGCTTCAGGTCGCAGGTAGCAAGATTAACATTTTTAACAAGCTAGCAGCAGGTAACAGAGATGTGACTGACAGCTTATTGTGTGGAATTGTATCAGTTGTATATTTTTGTTGTATTTCAATCTCTGGGATTTTCACCTGGATAGCTTCAGGGAATCACTGCAAGATATGCAATTTTTGAAAACTAATCCTGGGGATTGCTAACAAGCTAGCATTAGCACACAGGGAGGATTTTGAACAGGCAAAGAGGGATTGTTTTTTTTTGGGGCCCACCTTGATAAAACAGTAGTTATTGAAAACCTGATGACAATGAAGACTTGGTTGCACTCACATTCAACTTAAACTGGTTCAAGTTACATGCAGAAGCATGATACTCTTAACCTGGAAGGTCTGAAAATAGGGCTTCTACATAATGATGGCTGACCAACTGAGTGGGCCATGAGACTTTCATAAGTCTGCCATACAAACCAGTAGGGTCAGCCAGGAGGACAACTGATATTCTGTCTCCCACTCAGATCTATCTTGATAACTTGTTACATTTCAGGGGTGTACTTCCATCCATCCATCCATCCATTTTCATCTGCTTATCCGGGTCTGGGTCGTGGTGGCAGCACACTAAGCAGCCTGGTCCACACTTCCCTGTCCCTCCAACTTCTACTGGGGGACTCCAAAGCATTCCCAAGTCAACTGGGAGATATAATTCCTCCAGTGTATCCTGGGTCTCCCCTGGGGCCTCTTCCCAGTTGGACGAGCCTGGAAGACCTCCCTAGGGAGATGACCAGGGAGCATCCTTACTAGGTGCCTGAACCACCTCAACTGGCTCCTCTCAATTGCGGAGGAGCAGCAATTCTTCTCCGAGTCCGTCCCAGATGTCCAAGCTTCTCACCCTGTCCATGAGGGTGTGCCCAGACACCCTATGGAGGAACCTCACCTTGAAACCCTGCCCATGAAGATTGCAAACAGGATTGGCAACAAGGGGCAGCCCTGGCAAAGTCCAATGCCCACCAGAAACAGGTCTGATTTAGTGCTGAGGATGCAAACACAGCTCTGACTTTGGTTGTATAGGGACTGGATAGCCCATGTCAATGAACCTGGTACCCCATATTCCCGCAGCACCCCCCCACGGCCATAGGCCTTTTCCAGATCCACAAAAACACATGTAGACTGGTTGGCCATACTCTCAAGCCCCCTCTAGTATCTGTGCAAGGCTGAAAAGCTGGTCGACAGTTCCACGACCAGGACAGAACCTGCATTGCTTCTCCTGGAGCTGAGGTTCGACGATCAATCTGAGACTCCTTTCTAGCACCCCTGCATAGGCTTTCCTCGGGAGGCTGAGAAGTGTGATCCCTGGATAGTTGGAACATCGATAGTTTTTATGAAACGATGTTGGAACATTGATAGTTTTTATGAAGAGGGACCGGAGGTCCCTCTTCATAAAAATGGGGACCACCACCCCAGTTTGCCATTCCAGAGGTACTGACTCAGACCTCCATGCAATGTTGCATAGGCATGTCAGCCATGACAGCCCCACAACATCCAGAGACTTCAGCATCTCAGGTCGGATCTCGTCCACTCCTGATGATTTGCCACTGTGGAGTTTTTTAACTACCTCAGTGACCTCCACCAGGGAGATGGTCTCTGATCCACCCAAATCCTCCATCTCTGCCTCCTCTGTGGAGGGCATGGAAGCCTGGTTAAGGAGTTCCTCAAAGTCCTCCTTCCACCGCCTGACAGTGTCCCCCCAGTCCAAGTGAACTGCTCTCCATCCCCGCTGTAAACAGCGCAAGAGTTTACATTTTGACACAATGTGTAAAATGGCTGAATCACCAAATTGAGATTTAAAAAAAACCAAAAAAAAAAAAAAAAAAANAAAAAAAAAAAAAAAAATAGTATCTAATTATTTTTAACGGAAAATGCAGGAGTGGGTTGCTCCCCATCAAAAAGACTGACATCATGTTTGTTGATGCCACGCCCATGAAGTTTTCAGCAGGTCAGATATGCTGTCAAGATGCAGAAACATTTCCACTGAAGATGAGCTTGTTTCTAAGAAAGGAAATGTCATGTCAGTGATTTGGAAGTGGTTCAGTTTTGCGCTTCATGACATCGAGCAAACCAACATAGTATGTAAAGTTTATAGGAGTTACAACTACTAAAAATAGCAGTGCTATAAATTTATTAGGAACGCTGAGTGGCAACAACGCCTGCTGCAAGATGCAGATGCTGCAGTCACAAAGCGCCAACGAAAAAGCAAATGACGTAGGCTGCATCATTTTCCAGTGTCATGGTGTATGATCAGAGGGTCTTCAGTACAATGGAATACTGTAACATGTCAGAGCATCAAGCTAGAGGCAGCAGACAAGCTGATGTTCCTCAGGAACCTGTACATTGCTGTAAAAAACCTTTTAAGTATTTTTTTAATTATTATTTTAATAAAGAAAACACTTGTTTGCATTGTTTTATTATTATTATTATTATTATTATTATTATTATTATTATTAGTTAGTTTAGAGAAACACAAGAAAAATCAAGATTAAAATCGAGAATCATCCATAAGTGTGGAAAAAATTTTGATTTTATTTTTAGGCCATATCATCCAGCTCTACTTGAGGCTTAGGAGGACATTGCAGCAACAATTTGTCCTGCATTCCATTTCACGCACATGTTCTCACACACCATTGTCCCGGGTTACAGCAGGAACTTTTCCTGACTTGGAGCTTCACAGCTTCACTGGCATTGCATGCAATCTTTTCTTCCATCTGGGAGACAGGCATCATCCCAGCTGATTGGAAAAAGGGGCTTGTCACCTCTGTCTGGAAGTGGAGGGGTGATCGCTGGGAATATAACAGTTATAGGTATCACAGCTCTCTGTGCCAGGCAAGGTCCTTGCGAGGGTCATTCTGAACAGGATCCAGGACCATCTGCTGACTACTCAGCATCCTGAGAAGTCTGGTTTTTTACTCCAAAGAAGTCAACCATCGACCACATCCTAGCTCTCCGGGTACTCATTGAGCCCAAGCATGAATTTCAGCAAGGCTTTTTGGCAGCCTATGTTGATTTCTGCAAAGCGTTCCAGTCAGTTGATTGGGAAGCTCTTTGGGACGTCCTGAGATTACACGGGATCCCTATTAAGTTGCTGGATGTCATGGCTGGCCTGTACTCTGGTACCATGAGTGCTGTGCGGAATGGGGGAAAACTCTCTGACTTCTTCCCAGTGAACGCTGGAGTTCATCAGGGATGTGTTCTGGCTCCTTCCTGTTCAATGCTTGCATGGACTGGGTGTTGGGAAGAGTCATGTCATCCAGTGACTTGGGTACATTCATGGGTGGGGAAAGGTTTACTGACCTTGACTTTGCTGATGATGCTGTGATCTTTGCGGAGTCGATGGATGTTCTGGTAGGACTTGAGTATATATAGCTAGCCATTCTTATACATTCACTGTACTAATGCAATTTTGTGCACATTTAGATGTCGTCACTCACCTGAAATCACAAGACAAACAGTTGTGGTGGAAATCTTTCGTAATGTCACATATATTCATGAGCAATGATATTCTAATCATGTCTCATAGTAACCTGTGAGTAAATCAGTATATTGATTGACTACTTGATTGATTGACCACTTGAAACAGCACACCCTGACCTAATCTGAGGACGGGGGATGACAAACTGTCCATGCTACTGCTCTCAATTAGGGCATAGTCAATAACAACAAACAGAAGACACTGTAATAGATAATGGTGGGAAGGATCAGAAGGTGGACGTCTCTGTTTAGAATCTGCTGTAATTGGTGTGTGGGGTTCAAGGCCCCTATGGAACTGTGTTCTGGATTCTGGATCCTGGTTCTGGGATATGGATCTGCTGTATGCATGTGTGAGTGCAGTTATTTTGCAAACTAACGCAGATCTTTGTTACTTCAATATACAGATCTTTATTCCTCTGATAATTTTGCCTCCAGAAGCTTGAATTTCTACCACACAGTACATCATGGTCAGACAGCTGTAATCTGGAGCTCTACTGTCTTCACTGTCAGTTCATTTAAAAAATAACTAAATAAATAAAACCAGAATAATGATCTAAACCCACCCATCAGAGTATGAATATGGATACGGATAATTTAGTCAGTTCAACAGATACAGATAATGGTGTACACACTCATCCCTACCAGTCAGAGGTGGGTAGAGTAGCCAGAAACTGTACTCAAGTAAAAGTATTGTTACTTTATAATAGTAACTCAAGTATAAATAAGAGTAGTCACCAAAATAATTACTTGAGTGAGAGTAAGAAAATATCTATTAAAAAGATTACTTGAGTAGTGAGTAACTTTGATCAAGCTTTTTTCTTTCAACTAATCAACAAGCTATAAAGGCTCGTCTGAGAGAAAAAAAAATCAAAGTAGCCATATGTAGCTTTTAATACCATCTAAATCATATCACATAAAGAAAGTAGACAGTAATACATCAAATATTTACCACATAACAAATCATGACAATCCTAGGTTAGCTTCATGAATTTACTCAAGATAGAACAGGAAAACTTGAGTTAGCATTAGCAGCAGCAGCTAGTTAAGACAGTTAGCTAGGTTAGTTTCATGAATTTACACAAAACAGAACAGGAAAACTTGAGTTAGCATTAGCAGCAGCAGTTAGTTAAGACAATTAGCTAGGTTAGTTTCATGAGTTTATACTAAACAGAACAGGAAAACTTGAGTTAGCAGCAGCAGCTAGTTAAGACAGTTAGCTAGGTTTGCTTCATGAATTTACTCAGAATAGAACAGGAAAACTTGAGTTAGCATTAGCAGCAGCTGATAGTTAAGACAGTTAGCTAGGTTAGTTTCATGAATTTACAGAAAATAGAACAGGAAAACTCGAGTTAGAATTAGCAGCAGCTACTTAAGACAGTTAACTAGGTTAGCTTCATGAATTTACTCAGAACAGGATAACTTGAGTTAGCATTAGCAGCAGCAGCTAGTTAAGACAGTTAGCTAGGTTAGTTTCATGAATTTACACAAAATAGAAGAGGAAAACTTGAGTTAGCATTAGCAGCAGCAGCTAGTTAAGTTGCTAACGTTGCAGCTTACTGCCACATGTTTCCTCAAGTTCCATGTTGATTCTTAGAAGCTGAAATGTCACATTTTTAGGTAGACAAAGATGCAACGCATTATGTAGCTGTTGGTTTTACTGGACTTTGGGGCTGGGGGTGGGGTGGGGGGAGAGTGAATATAGCCAGATGAAAATGCCAATGATGCCAGGGACGAATAAGTCCGTAATTGTCTGCTGTTTCTCCGTGCTACCCTTCTCTTTTTAGAATCCTTTTTTGTCTAAGCGCCAATAAAATGATGAAAGAAAAAAATTGTGTTTGCTTAGTTTAAGTTCATTTTAATTCATATTATATTATATGTAAAAACACCAGCCGGCCCACCTATCAGCTCTCAATGAGCACAACGCCGTGTCAACCCATTGTTGTCATGGAGATGACAGGATGCTGAATGTGATTGGACCAAAGCTCTCACACACACAGTGGAGAAGTCACTTCCACCTTTCTTTGCTGCAGTGGAGAAAGCGGAGAATTTTGACTCATTATGTTGGCACAATGTCTCACAATTAATTAAAAAGTAACGCAAAGAGTGCGACCAAATGTAACGGATTAAAAGCATATGTTTTTCTTCATAAATATAATCAAGTATGAGTTCAAAGTATCCTGCGATAAAACTACTCAGTAAAGTACAATTTTGTGCAAAAAGTTACTTAAGTAAATGTAACAGAGTAAATGGAATGCGTTACCCACTTCTGCTACCAAGTACTGCATAGACCAAATGTTGTTTTAATGCATTTTAGTTGTGTAAAAGACTTTGAATTGCCTCTGTGTTCAGTTGTGCTATATAAATAAATTGTCTTGCCTTGCCTCTGATTGATTCAAATGTGAATCAATATTACAAGTGACAGGTAGATAGAAGACAGAGACACCGTGTTTAAAATACTAGAGAATTTCCAGTGGACAGATGTGGATAATCTGTTTCTAACTTTACCTCAGTGTCAGGATTATGTTTCACTGACATCTCCCACTAGATTTCTCATTGCATGAGCGCTTTACATCTCATTCAGCATTCATCACAGATTAGACACAGTAAAGTATCCTTCTTAATGACAGCAAAAATTCTGAAAGCACCCAATAAACTGAGCAGAGATGTGATCACTGCTGCATATTTTCCCATTTGTGCACCAACATTCTTCCACGGGAAATGTCCACTACCTCCTGCTGCACAGGAAAACGTGAGGTGGGGTGCTCCATTTGTGACAGGTGTCTTTTGAACAGGAGGAGTTTTATAGCAAAGGCCTTGTTGCACCACTGAGTCTTTCCCTGGCGGAGTGATACTTAACACATTCAAATACTTGTCAAATCTGTCAGCCAGGCAGGGGTTTAACAGTTCTGCCGTTGGCTATCCCTTTTCAAAAACTGCTCTAAGAGAGGAAAAACTGACACTAAGCCATTTGACATCATCAAATCTTCATATTCCGCTCCTATGTCATGAATAAACTGCTGAAGCTGGCCATGTCGGACTGCCAGTCTGGCCACAGTCTGGCAGGAATAAAGTCAAGTCTTTACCATCAGTTTCATAACATAATACTAGACACTTAAACAGAGAAGTGGTTGCTGAATGATAATTTGGAGTTTAATAGCAAGACCTCTGGGATCGCTGAATTTGTTTCATATCAGTGTGGCCAATCCAACCATTCACTACATTCACCATCTATTAGTGGGTCATCAGTGGCTATTCCACACAGTCCCCCCGCCTGCCATCCCCCACCCCCCATTTTCATGTCATCAACAGCTGGAAAGACAGACTGAAATGAATCAGCTTCTGTCTGACCTTTAAGACTACAGAGGTCTGGCACTTCATCAATAACTTTTATGTCATCATTAATTCCTCTCAAAAAAAAAAAAAAAAAAAAAAAAAAAAAAAAAAAAAAAAAAANCAGCCTCACAAATATGCTTCACTCCTGTCTTAAGCTCTGCACCCTACTCCCAATTCTCCAAATATGGACAAAAATGATTTCCCACAGGACAGAGATTAGCCCTCCATCTCTTTTGCTCTACTTCTGAAATTAAATCAGAGTATTCCAGCTTTGTCCTTTTTTTTGTTAAACCACTTTTCTGTTTATAACATTGGAAACAAATAATACAGTCAAAATTCCTTTTGAACTGGATACCTTGGGTCTCCATATATCTATCATTAAAGATTCCAACATATTAAAGGAGCATGCTGGTGATTTCAAAAACACTTTTCAGTTTAAAACTTTGGAAATTACCATCATAAAGTCAAAATTCCTTTTGAATTGGATACCTTGGGTCTCCATGCATCCATCAAGATTCCAACATATTAAAGGAGTATGCTGGTGATTTCAAAACCATTTTCAGTTTATACTTTGGAAATTAACATCATAGAGTTAAAATTCTTTTTGAATTGGATACCTTGATTACATCTATCATTAAAGATTCCAAGAAATTAAAGGAGCATGTTGGTGATTTTTAAACCTCTTCAGTGTAAGTGAAAACTAAATACTTCAACATGTTTCAAGGTAAGAATTTTAACCAACTTCATTGTGTCAAGCATGACTAGCTCCTTAAAGGGTGTCAACAGATTATTCCCATCTTTCATAGTTTTTTGAATTCTTAACCTTTATTTAAGCTAATTTTCAACTTCTTCAAATATTCAAAACTCAACTATTTCCACATGCTCCAAGGTAGAGGCTTCAAACCAACTTCATAGTGTTCACCTTGATGTGTACCTTCAAGGATGTGAACCACATCTTCTTATCTTTCATACATTTCAAAATATTCAACTTTACTTAAGCACTTTTTTTTTTTCAATTTTAATGTAAAATTTATCCAATAAACTTCATACAGAGCATTCAGTGTCTCTTCAGGTATTCTCTTTCAGCTCATGTGTCATCTCTTATACTCTTGTGCTACAATTCAAACTACTTCATCTTTTCAAGCAAGTTTCAATCAATCTCAAGCAATGTGAAGCACAAACTTCAGCAAATGGCAATCACAGGCTGCAGTTCCACAGGAAATGCATGTCTAGTTGAACTTTTTACTTTTAAAAAATTAAATTTAAACAGTTTATGTCTGTGACCACAGGGCTTTTTTTTTTTTTTTTTTTTACTACCTAATGTTTATTTAGTTATTTATTTATTTATTTATTTATTTATTTTGGGAGGTGTAATTTGTCATTTTTACAAAGTAAAAAAGAATTTTATGTAGTGTGTGTGTGAAAGAGAAAGAGAGAGAGGGAGATTGTTCTAATAATAGCCCAGATTCATAAACCAGATTCATTCATAAAGCTCATGATTTACTGCATCACTATGCGCATGTATCATGGCACAATGATGTTCCCTCACTCATAAACGACTCTTAGCAACATATTTTAGCATTAGCCTTGAAAGAGGCGTTACTGTGATATTTCCTTATTTACATGTGGTGGTAGCTATTCATAAAACAAACCCACACACTAAAATTAAGACCTGCTTCATTCTGGTGGTACATTTCAGCAGCATGAAATCTGGGCAACGTTTCAAACTGTATTTACCTCACATGTGTTAGCGATCAATAACTTTGATAAACTCACTCAGCTGATCAGTCAGTTTTATAATGGTGAATTTTGATCTGATCTCACACACTTGTACACTCTGTTTTACCTGCTGTGCTGTACATCTGAGATCCTCACACACACACACAACCCAGTGTGCAGTGCGATCACACACTACAGAGGTGTGTGTGTCTGGCCTATCATGGAACAATGTGGACACAGCTACACAATGAGGATTTTACTTCATCACGAATACAATGTTTTTGAAAAAATGTGTCATACAAATGATACATTTTACTCAGATGGTACTCTTGCTTGTAAAAAGTGCATTATCAGTAATGGATGCTTGTTTCGTCCAAGTACTCAGCTTATCCCTAGTTACTACCCTCCCTGACTGATGTCTTTGACCCAAACTCTCACTTTTCCTCTGATGCAACAACTCACCAGCTCTCACTGCAGCCTCACAAATATGCTTCACTCCTGTCTTAAGCTCTGCACCCTACNACCAGCTCTCACTGCAGCCTCACAAATATGCTTCACTCCTGTCTTAAGCTCTGCACCCTACTCCCAGTTCTCCAATTATTGACAAAAATGATTTCCCACAGGACAGAGATTAGCCATCTCTTTTGCTCTACTTCTGAAATTAAATCAGAGTATTCCAGCTTTGTCCTTCATGAGCCTCTTACTGCCTCTTTCTATTAATTCAACAAAATAAACCACAGTCTGTGCCACTGACCACAGTTACTGCTTTCTCCTAAGGAACTACTGTCTACCACTAAATCTATCAGCATGGGACTGATATAAAGATATACCATATCCACAGAACAAACTAATGCCATGTCACAGCATTTGTAGTCAAGGCAAATTTGCAAAGTTTGTTGAGCTTGTGCATAAATACTTAGTTTACATTATAGTGCAATATTAAAATACTAAAATACATGAGGCGATATTGTTATTTAAGAGAAATAAGATATATGCAGTCATCATCAAGGCCAAATCACAGGAATAATGTGACCTTTCAGGTCATTCTAAATCTGACAATAAACTGAAGACATTGTGGATGCCATCTTTTATAATTAGTTCAGTACATTTGCAGTACAATATAAAATCATTATTACAACTGCAGCTGAAATTAACATACATATATGGCATATAAACATATTCTATATCCAAAAGTGTAAGTGAAATAAGGTTTAATGTAAATGTATGAATAAATAATAAATAAAAATAAATGAATGTCCTTACTGTATATAGTGACTGTGTCCTCATTTGTCCAACATTCATACTGTAATAACTGACATATTGATCAAATGCAACAGAGGCCTAAGGGCTGCAGGAATTCTATCCCAGCTGCCTGCTACAGCTTTTCTACATTGTTGATTTCNAGAGGCCTAAGGGCTGCAGGAATTCTATCCCAGCTGCCTGCTACAGCTTTTCTACATTGTTGATTTCTGTGTATGTCTGAGTGTGTGAGCAAAAAAACACAAGATGCTTATGACTTTCTTACATCAATTGTCAGAATTTTAGATTGTCATCCACTGATTCGACATGAATAAACACATTTGACATTCATCATTGTATCAACATGATCATGTGTATTTTTCTGATCTGGTTTCATTTCAGTCACTCCATAGTCTCTCTACAGTAACACAAATACTCTCATGTACAGAACTATGATGACAGTAACAGGACCAATAAAGGATAAAAATACATCTATAATTCCTTCAATATAGTTAATGACAAAAACACATTCTCCAATGCAGGAATTATACCTTCCTGGCTCTATCAGATTATCCTTCAGCAACAGAACAGGGATAATAACAGAACTGAGCCAACACAGACAAACACAGATTTTAACTCTTTTCTGAGTGACTTTGGTGGGGTAACGCAGAGGATCACAAATAGCAACATAACGATCAACTGATATCAGCACCATGGCTCCTACTGAGGCAGCGGTAATGATGAAGTCTATAACTGAATACAGAACACACATGATGTCACCCAGTAACCAGCAGCCCTGTATGAGGAGAATCTGAAAGCACATCAGGAAGCCCACGAGGAAGTCTGAGACAGCCAGAGAGAGGAGGAGGAGGTTGGTGGGAGTTTGGAGCTGCCTGAAGAAAGAGAACAGCAGCATACCTATTTTATAACATTAATCATAAATCCAACAGGCAGATTAAAGCAATGATTTAAAAACACAATCTGAGCTACATGTAAAATATTTACTTCTAAGATATGGCAATTTTTATTTTCTGTTTCATTAACCATTTTTATAACAAAGTCTACCACTTTAATAAATTTATGAAATAATTTTCTTACTTGAAGTGGGAGATGGAGATAATAACCAGCAAGTTGAGAGTCACAGTGAGCAGAGAGATGGAGAACAGCAGAATGTAAGTAATCATGATTTCAGACTGAGGACGTATCGACTTCCTGCAGGAGGTGTTGAGGAGTTCAGGAAAGCAGAGTTCAGTTCTGTCTGAGGTCTTCATCATCAGAGAGAGAGGAGAGGAGAAGCTGCTGTGGTCTGCAGCCTTCTGACCTAAACTCTGTCATACAGCTGACTTATCTCTCTCTCTCTCTCTCTTCTAATCATTTCCTGTCTCAATACCCTTACCTGCCTTGCATCGCTCCTCATCTGCATCTTCATCACTCTTTTCTGCAAACCTCCCACTCATTCTCTGACCTTGTCTTTTTCCTTCCTACTCACATTTCTACTTCTTTCTTTTACCATATGAATTCTCTTTTCCTCATTTTCCTGTGTCACTCCTCCCAATGTGAAATCAATACATTACAGTTTTTCTCCATTGTATACGCACAACAAATGGAACTACGCACACAAGTCTGAAAACTGGAAGCTCATGTATCAACAAGACTCTCGATGCTAAACTCTAAGCACAATTTCATTGTTTTCACTCAAATAGAAATTCAAATCATATTTTTGCAAAACTCTAAACACAAATCACATCATTTAGCACTTTGTTCACCTGGAAAACTGTGGCCTTCAACATGCCATGCCCTGATTACTTATTAGTCTGTCTCACTGCTCACCTGTTCAAACTCTTCAATCATGTGTCAGAGCATAAAGAGCCTCAGGTGACCTCTGACCTCTGCTGTGTTGGAGAAAAANTCAATCATGTGTCAGAGCATAAAGAGCCTCAGGTGACCTCTGACCTCTGCTGTGTTGGAGAAAAAATGAGCCCTCAGTTTACTTTTAACGTAAACAAATCAACATGTCAATACAACATATCAAATACAAAACAATGCAGCAGAAGTACATTAATCACAGTGCTCAGTGTTCAAGTGAAAGGTTTCCTCTGCCCTTTTTGTGTTTTTTTTTCTCTTCAGTTTTTAACATTTCAACACACACAGGAAAAAATGATGGTTATCTGATGTTTATGTAGGAATACAAAGCAAAATATACACTATAGAACATATTTAAGCAGCAAAACATGTTAAGTTATGCATTTCACATATTGTATGAAGTAACAGTGGATTAGTGGATTACTATACATACATACATACACACAGACACACACACATATGTATGTGTGGTGTGTGTGTGTGTGTATGTATATATCCATTTATATAGCCCTTTTCTAGATACCCAAAGTTGCTTACAAAGATGTTTCAATAAACAATACGAACACACATATCTAATAATAAAACATGAATGAAAAAGAGAAATGTAACATAACTATACACAGAAATATTATCATATGAAATGACTGTGTCGTATAGTTGGAGGAATACCAGGCACACAGGACACAGGGCTTGCAAATTTATTCTATAAATTTATTCTATAATTTATTCTATATGTGGAACAGGACATCAGCATACACAGAGAAGTGGCAGATCCGTCTCTCTCCCTGCTGTGTGAACAAAATGCTAATGACCAAATATAACAGACACAAAACAATATCAGCGGCCATCTTTGTCTGCCCAGAGTTTATCAGCCAACATTTATAAATACTTCATCAGTCTCATACAGTTACATTTCAACACTTAATAACCCAAAATGGATGGATTTTAAAGAGAGCTAAAATTCACATCTTACCAACTTCAGGATTTTCCCAGCTCTGGCTGGAAGCCTGGGAAACCCCACATATGCCATGTGTCCACTTCTGTGTGTTCCACTATTTAGCGCCCAACTGCAACAAATACATTGCTACAGTATAATACAACAAATAATGTATTTGGCCCAGACTAAGTCTAACCAAGCCTGAAATACATGTTTATAAAAACTTAAAATAAAATAAGGCAAAACTAAGGTGCAGCATTGCTTTTGAAGAAGTTCATCAAAAATAAAAATAAAAAAATAACATCTTAACCCAGCTACATATACACATGCATACTTATAAAGTAAAAAGAAAAAAAAAGCACTCAAGAACAACTGCTATAATTGCTATCCAGAAAAGGCAGTAATGACAAAAGAAAAAGAAAGAAAAAGGACAAAAGCAAAAGGGAGCTTTTTGCAATGCTGAACTGTGCATCCCAGTGTTCCTCCCAAAAGTATTAAAGGAGCTGCAGAAGCTGCCACCCTGATGGACCTGGGAAGATACGAGGAGCAGCACGGCCCAAAGATCTGTCTTCCCATGCAGCAGCCCAATCCTGGCAGGCGGAGGACCTACATCCACTGGCTGGTAGAAATGCAATCACTCCAGTTTCAAAGATTTGAGATGAGACAGTTCAGGCACTCAAGCAGTTCCAGCAAGAGGAAACACACAGAAAATAGTTGCAGCAGATGACAGTTAAAGACGTTAATGCTAGCAGCACCAAGCTACAGCCAGCACCTCAGCAGGAAAAGAAGAAAACATTCCTCCAGCAACAAACTCACAAAGTAAAGAGTTCACAAAAAGTTCACAAAACAATCACCATTCTCAAATTTACTGGAATATAGCAAACATTAAAAAAAACAAAACGAAACACAAACAAATGAACAAACACAAGGAGGAGCGGTGACCAACATGTGCCAGCATTCCCGTCCTAACGTAATGTGATAAATTTATGTGTGTATATACTCTCTCTCTCTCTCTTTCTCACTATATATATATATATATATATATATATATATAGTGCAAATAAACGGTCTGAGACATGCAACCAAAAGAGAAGCTTTCAGATCTTGTTAATCCCAGTGACTCCTGCATTGGTGACCCCATTTTGTTTTTGGACATTTCCAAGGATTACTGTGATGTCAGAACATGGAAGCAAACACAGTTTCTCTGAAATTACCAGAGTTTAAGGAGTGGCAAACTGCAGCTTGGTTTGCACAGACTGAGGCACAATTTGCACTCCACAGAATCACGGAAGATGACACGAAGTACTATTACGTGGTTTCTGCTCTCAGCAGAAGAAGCCAGAGTCGTCAGTATTTTCGAGGCCCCTCCGGTGCAAGACAAATATGTGAAACAAAAACATACCTGCTTGAGACTTTCAGGTTGATTGAATCCGAGCATGCCTGTCAGCTGCTCTCTTTGCCCGGCCTCGGTGACTCCAAACCCTCAGAGTTGATGGATCACATGTTAACTCTCCTGGAAAATCACAAGCCATGTTTCCTCTTCACTGAACTATTCCTGCAGCAGCTGCCAAGGCTTTGCCAACATGCCCATCAAAGATTTCCGTGCTTTGGCCAGAGAGGCTGACAAATTTTTTTCTGCCAGTCAGCAATGCTGTGCAGTTGTCCTGGGGCCTTCCCACGTTGTGCCTGCTACCTATGGATCCTGTAGCCGTCACCGCTGTCGCTGCTGCCCAAGGACAGTGGCCTCAGGTTACCACGCACAATATGGCCCCAAAGCTAGGAAATGCTGCCTGCCTTGCACCTTCAGCGCTGGAAAATGCCAGAGCCAGCACTCACTACCTACCATGAGTGTCTGCAGGATGGTTACTTATTATTTATTACTGACTTATTTATTACAGACTTTTTATTACTGATACTTATTATTTATTACTGACACAAAATCTGGATGCCATTTCCTCTGTGACACAGGCGCTCAGGTCAGCGTCCTTCCTGCGACAACCTTGGACATACAGGGTGCTGGCCATGGCCCCATCCTTGAAGCTGCCAACAGCAGTTCCATCCCTAGTTTTGGAGTGGTGCTGTGTTTCAGTGTTTCATTTGGGATTTTGTCATGGCTAAGGTGTCCACTCCCCTTGGTGTGGATTTCCTCTGTGCTTATGGCCTGTAGGTGGATGTTAAGAACCAACGACATGACACAATCTTTCAGTTCACTCCTGTGTTCACTGAGCATTTCTGGCATGTCAAAGTTGTCTAGCATGCTCTCATTTTCTGATGTGTTTTCCCACCTCCTTGCCAACTTTCCAGGCCTCATGGAGCCCACTTTCTCATCTGCCACTGTCAAGCAGAGATGGAATACCATATTCTAACTACTGGCCCACCTGTCTATGCCTGCACTCAGTGCCTTGACCCAGGGAAACTCACTGTTGCCAAAGTAGAATTTGCTGCCATGGAGTGCCTTGGCATCATTCACCGGTCATGAGTCCCTGGGCCTCACCCTCCACATTGTTCTGAAACTTGGTGGTGGTTGGCAGCCTTGTGGCGATTATAGGCATCTTAATGACATTACGATCCCTGATAGATACCCAATTCTTCACATCCAGGATTTTTCCACCCACCTGGCCAGGAAGGTGGTCTTTTCCAAAGTGGACCTCATTCGCACCACGAGGTTTCCGTAAGATCACAGGATGTCCCGAAGATGGCAGTGATCACTCCATTGGGTCTATGGGAGTTTCTGCGAATGTCAATTGGCCTGAAAAACATAGCACAGGCTTTCCAGCAATTGATGGAAAGATCCCATCAGACGGCAGATCCCGCAGCACTGCGGGATCTGCCGTTCCTGTTCATTTATCTGGACAACACTGTCATTGCTAGTGCCTCTAGGATAGATCATATGTCTCACCTCCAAGCCCCCTTTGAGTGGCTCAGCAGCAAGGCCTCATTATCAACCCAGCCAAGCTCCAGTTTGGACTTAATGCCATTGATTTCCTGGGACACCACATCACTAAGGACGGTGTGGTGCCATTGCCATCAAAAATGGAGGCTATGAATGATTTCCCTCACTCACTGTGAAGGTCCTGTGCAGGAGTTCTTGGGCATGGTGAACTTTTATCATTGCTTTGTCCCCCATGCAGCCCAGCTCATGCAGCCCCTGTTCAAGGCTCTCAGAGGCAGACCNTTTTTTTTTGACCAACGTGGCATGCTGGCACACCTAGTATCTGAGGCACCAATTGCACTTACCACAGATGCTTCGGATTACTCTGTCCACGAGTGAATACCAGCAGTGGGTTAACAGTTCATGGCAGTGGCACACCTTCTTTAGCAGGCAGCTTCACCCTAATGAGCGGAAGTACAGTGCTTTCGATCATGAACTCCTGGGCCTATACCTCGCTGTACAACACTTCCAGTTCCTGCTGGAAGCCCGGCCTTTCACAGTGGTTGTGGACCATAAACCATTGACTTTTGCCATGCCAAGGTTCAGAGCCATGGTCTGCCCAACAGTAGTGGCAGCTCGCTTTCATCTCTGAGTTCACTACGGACGTCCAGCATGTTGCAGGTAAAGACAACCTCATGGCCGACTGCCTCTCCCGGACCATCACCAGTGCAGTCCATATCGTCGACACCCGCATGACAGTTGATCAGGCTTTGGACCCAGGGGTCCTAGCCTGCAGGACTGCCATTACAGGGCTCTAGCTGCAGGACATCATGTTTGATGACACCTGCACCACTCTACTGTGTGACATTTCCTTGAGACAGCTACACCTGAAGTGCCCAACAGTTGGAGATGGCAGGTTTTCAATGCTATGCACGGCCTTTCTCACCCAGGCAGGAAGTCTGTTGGCTAAAAGTTCAATACCAAACTGAAAATGAGTATTTACATGTCTTAAGAAGAGACTCTGAGATATGTGCCGCTCCAAACACAAAAATTTAGATTTAAGAACTGTAATTGAGTTTTATTAATTAAATTTTTCACAATGTTGTCAAGAGATTTAAAAAATATGTTTTCATTACAAAAAATATTTTTAAGAATGTTTACTTAGAGGCGATATAAATAAACACAGTTGAAAAAAAAATTATACTTTTGAATGAATCATACTTTTTAAATATCTGTAGGACGGACCAACACTTTTTATAATTTTAATAGTGTAGTGGCTCATTATTGGTTGGGACACATCTCTACCATCCATACCTAAATCTATGCCTTGTAATGTTGGTTGTTGGCAGTATTTCAGAGGAAGACACAACAAGTCAACAAATTACCAACATTATCATTTTAACAAGCTAAAGATTGTTTTTTTTTTCTTAAATCATGTCATATGAGTACAACTGCAGCCAATCAAGGGATCCCTCATGAGGCATCACAGATGGACTGTTATCATCGGTGGACGAGAGGCGGTGGAGGCCAAAGCAGGTTTTACTGCAGCTAACAGAAAGGCCTGTAAAACATGTCCAAGAGAGGTGATTAGAGTAACTGAGATTAGGAGACTGAATGTGATAAGAATGATTAGGATTTCCTAAAATTTTCACGATATCTGAATTATAACCTTTCATTCTTCATTCATCCATCCGTTCATTCATTTACATCTGCTTATCCGGGTCCAGGTGCTGTGGCAACAGATGCAGCCTGGCCTTCACTTCCCTGTCCCTGGCCACACTTGGCCTCAAACCTGCCCAATGCGGATCAAAGGTCACTGTCTGATGAAGCCAGCAGAACCACATCATCTGCAAAAAGCAGAGATGCTATTCTANTCAAAGGTCACTGTCTGATGAAGCCAGCAGAACCACATCATCTGCAAAAAGCAGAGATGCTATTCTAAGGTCACCATACTGGACACCCTCCGAAACCTGACTGCACCTTGAAATCCTGTCCATGAAGATCACAAACAGGATTGGAGACAAGGGGCAGCTCTGGTGGAGTCCAATGCCCACCAGAAACAGATCTGATTTAGTGTCAATGATGTGAACATAGCTCTGGTTGTATAGGGAGTGGATAGCCTGTGTCAATGAACCCAGTACTCCATACTCCTGCAGCACCCCCGACAGGACACCTTGGGGGACACAGTTGTAGGCCTTTTCCAGATATATTCCCAAGCATACTCCCAAGCCCCCTCTCGTATCTGTGCGAGGGTGAAAAGCTGGTCCACAGTTCCATGACCAGGATGGAACCTGCAATGCTCCTTTCATTCTTCTGTTTTTAATATTACAGCATTGGTATTCATGTTAACATGGCAGCCTTTACCGCAGTGGGTCAGTCACTTTCTCCACAGCCTATGGCTTTTAAAAATATATATTTGAGCTGTTAATGGAATTGATCCTGTAATCTTTTTGTTAATCAAGTCTCTCTCATCCTGTCTGAGAAATGCTTTGATTATACACGTCTGTAGGTTTTTCTTCCTTTCATTCTTATAACATCATCAGTTATAAGCACCATGGCTGAAGTGAGATATTCTTTTTATGTTTTTAAATCACCCTAATTTGCACATCAGCAAATGAATTTGTATAAGTTTGAAGTTCTCCAGCACTTAAGGACTTTTTTCATCTCAACAGTCTTTTCAGAAACAAAAAGACTTTTTTAATGTATCCATCTTTCTAATGTAACAATTTTTGAAACAAAATTTTTTCAGCTCAGTTTCACTTGAATTCAACAAGCTGTCTCAACAGTGCACTTTATTATCATCTAAAAATTAAAATCCATAAAGCAAAAGTAGAAATCATAAATACATTATTGCATCCTGTCAAGCTGCAGATAGGACAATATAGATTTGCCTTTTTTCCAATTATTGGTGAAAAATAATGATTAAAGTGATATGATTAATAATTATTAGCACATCAGCCAACATCTGACTGATCTGATCAAACATAGCCCATATAAAAATGTATATATGTATTTTAAGTGCCATTCTAAATTATATGTGACTTAAAATTATATAATATATGAAATGTAATAACGTGATGGTTTGATGATTTATCTAAATTGCCTGCTGGTTCACATTTCATACATACATTTTCATTGTGATATTATTACATTGGTCAAAACATGGATACAGCTATTTTCCTTTCTGCTTGCAATACACTGATGATCCACTAGATGGCAGAAAAGGTAAATCAAATAAAAAGCAACAGGGTTTTTACGCAATTATTGATCATGTTGATGACACAGAGGTCTCAGACACCATGTATCAAATATGGAATGTCCATCCAGAATGTAAACAAGAGAGGAGAGAAACACACACACACACACACAAAAAAGAGCCTGCTTTTTGAAATACTCATCTGTTTTTTTTTTTTTTNTTTTTTTTTTTTTGTTTTTTTTTTTAACAGGGTAAAACCTGAAGTGACAAAGGCCAGACCAGAAAAAAATTAAATAACGATAGAATCTATAATACAACTTAAAGAAAATACTTCTAATGCTACAGAGTTGAAAAATACATGAATCAGAATCGAGGAATTTTAAAATAACTTTTCTAAAAAAAAAAAAAAAAAAAAAAAAAATGGTATATTATTGATAGTAATATATTATAAATACGATGCAGGATTTTTGGAATATTGATCCAGGATGAACAAAATCATGAGGCTACACTTCAGAAATATTATCACCTAAATACTCACATCTGGCTTTTTTTTTTTTTTTTTTNTTTTTTTTTTTTTTTTTGCTAGGTAGAAACAGACAGCAGAAAACAAATGTTTAATATAATCTTAGGATAAACATGGATGTTAGGTAATCCAGTGAGCCAATGGAGACCAGAAACAGTCAATCAGTAAATCTCTGGCGCTATCTGACCAAACTTCGAGTTAGTTCACTTTAAGTCTTGATGCACTACTAGACTCTCTAGCTACAGTGCTCTTCTTTTTGTTCTTGCTCAGACAAATCGTGTAGCAAATCAGTCAGTAAGGAAAATTGTATGAGAAAGTTAAACTAATGTCAAGTTATAACGGTTGATAAATAATTGTTTTCTCACAAACTAGAAAACCAGCCATTCTCTATTGTGTCAAGAATATCTCTCCACCCTACTCACTGCAGAAATATGGCAATTTCTGTACATTCACAAAATAGAGGGTTACATATGTAATCATGGTTCTCTGAGTGAAGAGACGATCTCTCCAATCTCTCCACCCTACATATTCCATATGTATGGGGACTGAACATGGGCAATCAATGTGGATACTCTTTAAGATGTGATGACCACATACTCATTTGCTATGCATGTTAAGCTAAGCATCATGTGTACTTCTTTGGTTCACCTTGATTTCCATGTGAGCAGTGAAACATGGGTGTATTGTGTGAGCGGTAGTGTATGAATTGGCATGTGCATTGTTCTGCTTCCTGTGGAAGAAGGAGAGGTGGTCTCCGGGCCCCTCTCACAATCTTTGTGTGTCGTAATCTCACTGGGCTGGTAGGAAACGTGGCTTTGTGTGGGATCAGATTTCTGGTTTGCCAACATGGCCATAGTCTGTCGCAGAATCGGACCTAGTTGAAGGACATGTGGATGTGCTCTCAGCTAAGAAAGAATGGCAAGCTGCGTAATGGCGGCTGTGCCATCTTCCATATAGAGCCACAGCCTGCCATGAAATCCAACACCACTGGAAGAAGTGTTGGGACTTCTTTGCACATGATAAAGGAGAGTACTCTTTGGTCTGCCTATACCTCTATGCATAAATTATAGTACTGTTGTAACAATCTGAGCCACATCACTGGTACACAACCACATACCCCTTGTCATCATTGTTATCATCATTGGTGCTCCAATTGGAGAACAGCTGGCGTTTTTTTTTTTTTTTTTTTNTTTTTTTTTTTTTTTTTTTTAAGAAATTCCCCATTCTTGTCAGTGCAGCATCCCAGGAGCACCAGGAAGAATCTGTCTTTCATTCTTCTCAGTGCTGCGTGAAACTTACATTTAGATAGCATTTGGGTAAAGGTGGCGTAGGGCCAGCTATACCATGCTAACAGACAGGAGGAACAGCTGATCTTTAATTCACAGAGTTTTGTTTTGTTTGGATTAAACTGAGCACAGTGGAGGATTCTTCAGGGGATCAGTGGATTATCCAGATGGAGACTAACAATCACACAGACAAAATCGACTGTGAGTTACTTTGATAAACTGTGGTGGTAGAAGACAATAAAAAAAAAATGAACAGAAAACGTGACTATGTGTGTCACTATAAAAATGTATGTATATACCCAGAAAATACAGTGCACATACACTGCACTGAATGAGGACAATATATTATTTTGGCAGTGGCAATTTGAATGTTTTGTGAATTTTCTGGTTTTACGTAATGGTATACACACACACACACACACTTTTTATTGTTAGGCTTTGCTTTAACTGGCACCCCATTTCAGTACCGTTACATAAATGATGACACCCCAGATTTTTGTTAGAACCCAAAAGACTAAAAGACTGAAACTTTACCTGGATTATATAAATGAATTATATAACACAAAGGAAGTTGGATAATAATTTATTGTGTACACTCACATGTAAAAGAAGCACAAGACAAACAAAATGGCTTCTGAAAGCACCAAAATGAGTCTGGAGAATTTCCTGAAATGTTTGAGGAAAAGGTCTCAAACCTGACCTCATTGGATGCTGTTGTTGGAAGCCATGTGGATAAACAAAAAAAACAACATGATCAAACAAATTATTCTATTCTGGAAATGGAACTCTGCTGAAGCTCGTAGTTGGCTGATCCCCTCATACCACTACCACATGCAAACAATATGAATGAGAAAGAAAATGCTGAAATCACTGCCATTCAAGGTGACATAATGGAGATTTGTAAAACAACTGCAGTGGAACAAAACCACCACAAGGAAGAGCTCATGCAGCATATGGATCAACTCAGTCAAACATTTTCAGCCTGTCAGGAACAATTTCAAGACATTACAGAAAAAATGGACAAATAGTTTGAGTATTGCAGAATCATTTCACCAATGGTCTGAGCTAGCAACTCAAACATCATCATACTGAGTTTCTGAAGGATATCAATTCCACTCTCACACCCTTAGTATCTGTCATACAACAGCTGGAGGAGGAAATCACACATTGTGCAGCCCATATACACTCTGTATCGGCAGAAGTGTCCAGTCTCCAAAACCTTGCAACCCCAATAAACCGACCTTCACTTGTCGGTACGCTGCAGACATTTCCTCAGGACTCACAGCAATCAGTTGCATCAGCTTGACCATGATTGCAATCCATGTTTCCTGTGACTGTAGATGACTGATGACTATAGATGAGGTTGTCTGTTCTCCCATTTATTCTGGAACTCAAGGAGAACCAAAAAAAATTACTCTATGGGAAAAAGCCCAATTTAAATTGCAATTTCCAAAATCTGGCAAGCTGGAAGACACTCAGGACCTGTTAATGTACATGGAAAAATGGTATATTTTCTTGGCTCTACATCTCCTTACTGATTTGGAGCTAAAGGCAAATCTCCGCAATGTTCTCCATGGCACAGGTCATGACTGGTGGGATGTAGCATGCCTGGATATTACAACATGGGCTGAATTTGATATAGGTTTCGAGCAGCATTTCTGTCAGAGGACTACAAGAATGAACTGGCAGAGTACTCAAGTCCAGGGTGAGAAGGAGAGAATAAGAGACTTTGCATATACAGTATGTATCAATCATTATGCAGAAGATGGATTACCAGCATCACGGAACATGGAGTCATAAACTTGACCCTCAAAAACCTCAACCCAAGATTTGCCAGTCAGTTGAGCAGTGGTGTCACCTCCATTGATGCCTTGGTGCCCTGGGTGCATCTTGGTCAACAACTGGAGAAGGACCGGGAAAATCAGCATCATTACCTGATGCAAATTCTCAATATGGTCTAAGGGAGAAGAAAATAAAAAAGGAGTAATATAAAGCAGAGTAAAGAGGTGGAGTCTGAGAATTGAGTGATTTTTCTCATTCGTCACAAGGGGAAATTCAAATACAGCTTCAGAGAGAGTTGATGCCAACATAACACAAGGCCCTTACTAGAAAAGAAAAGATAGACCACTAGGCTACCCAAAAACAAAAGTACAATTCTAGCCCTTTTCTGCCTACTGTGTAAAAAACAGGATAAAACCAGAACAAACAAAAGAGGCAGCTCTCCCCTACAATATTCCCCCAAAACAACAAAGGCATACAAAAGCTTAACACAACTGAAAGCAACTCAAAATTAACCCAAGATTACCTAAAAACTGCAAGGCACAAATTCAGTCAGTTGAGCCTGGGTTGCATCTGGTACCTGGCGACGTAGCAGTGCACAGTATCTGGCAGTGCATCTGACCAAGGGGTGTGTAAATATTTCACACAGTTGACAAGGTTCTTGGTAGTTTGCACATCTCATCTGAATTCAACAGCCAAATGATGCTTAGCAAGAGGAACTGTATTTGCTCCGTTCCATAAGTATCTGCTCAGTTTCTGCAAAGAGTCCTCATACAGTGTGGAGAAAGAGTCTCAGTATGATAAAGAATAGAAGGACATGTAACTTTCTTTTTTTAGCTTTCTGAGCTAAGAGATTATCTCTCCAGCTTGAGGCTTCTCAGAAACAGGTTCCAATCAAGGTTAACCAGAGAAGCCGACCACACTTGGTGCTTATATACCACACATATAGCCAATGAGTGTGTCTACCACTGGTGTTGTGCCTTAGAAAGTATCCACATTGATCGAGTCCATGGGAATTGGTCCCCAAACATATGGAATTTGTAGGGTGGCGAGATAGTCCCCTCACTCAGAGAACCATGGTTACATACTGTATGTAGTTTTCCAATGCCATGCCAGGGTTTTAGAGTGGAGCACATTGTAGTTCTGTAAGGTCACAGCCTGTGATGATTCAATATATTTGTTTGGGTAAGATGTGAATGTCTGGCTCCAGTGCTTAAATATAAACACAGCTCATTTACCTTATGACAAAACAGTTTCTTTCTTAAGTCACCTCCTGCTTACACTGGAAGCACAGTGACTACAAATTGAAATACTCAGCAAATAAAATGTACTGAGTGATACAATTCTAGTTACTCATTTCCATCCTTTACAGTGTCTCTTGACAGTCCTGACTAGGATGGATGGCCCAAGTACTGGAGACAAGGCAGCAGGAGACTTGGGTGGATAGTCTGATCACTGGAGACCAGGAAAAGCTGGAGACTTGGGCAGATGGCAGGAGCCTAAGGAACCAGTTGGGACAGGCTGCTCTGATTAACAACCAGAGCCCAAGGAACCACATAAGACAGCCAAAACAGACAGTTCCAGCAGATGGTCTGAGCACAATTGTCCAGGGACAGCAGACAGCTCAGGCAGATGGCCCAAGCACAGGGGTCAAAGGGAGCTCAGGCAGACTGCTTCTGTGAAGGTCTAGGCACAGCAGTCAAATCAGGCTGGAGAGGAGACTCTGGAACAGCCAGAATGCAAGGAAACAGACAAATCTAGCAGCAAAGATGGCTCAGGTGCACATCTGGAGCACTGAGAGTCAAGCAGGAGAGTAGCATGTAGTGGGAGAACAGCTGAAACTTTAAGTCCACAGGGTGCAGCCAAAGCAGGAGGAGAAGGTGGTGAGGACTTTGAAGCATGAGCTGAAATCAGGGGCATGATTGCTGCAGTTGGGACTGAAGCAGAATCCACTGGCATTAGCAAAGCTGCTGGAACCGAGGCCAAAGGTAATGCTGCTGCTGGAGCCGAAGCCAGACACAAAGCTTTTGCTGGTGCCAGAGCAGAAGGTGAAGCTGCTGCTGGAGAGAGAGAGAGCAGAGCTAGCTGGTAGGGAACAGAAAGAGATAGAATTGTATAATGTGGAACACAGATCTACTGACAGCCTCCAGGGATGAGAGCCACACCGACCTACCTGAAAAGTTGGCTGGTTGCCTTTGGTAGCAGAGACTGGCTGAGGGGGAGTTGGAGAGGAGGCTAGTTGGCAGGCTGCAAGCCAGTCATGGAATGCCCAGAGGAAAAATACCAACCTTGTATGCTACTTCCTGTTCTGTTCCCCAGAGAAGGACCAATTGTTGAAGAAACTCAGTATCTTAATTTAAAAATATCTCATAGATATCCCAAAATTAGTCCATGAAAAAGCATATGGAATGTGCTCATTCATCCAATAAAAATATTGGGAGCGGTGACTGCCTGCTGAGTTCATTTTCTGGCCAGACTGTAATATCACAGATTGGCTCAGGAATGAGGATTCTTGCAGGCTCACAGACAGGATTGTGTGATTGAACTGTCTTTAATTTGAAGATGGAGACAAAAACAAGGCAGGCAGAGAGATAGGGTGAACTTGCAGGGAAACAAGCTGAGAATCCAAAAGTCAAAGCAAAAATCACAAAAACCAGTTAGCATAACATGGTCTGGAAACTGGGGAAATCTCAGGCAGGAAAAACCAGAAACAAATACATGAGAACACAAAATAATCCATCCAAGAATAAAGCAGAAGGACTAGTGCAAGTAGACAGAGTGATAATTGATGGGCAGCAGGTGTAGAGGTCAGGTGACTGGGCAGTGGAGGGAAAATCAGGAAAAGAGGTGAACAGAACAGGGAACAGTACGGTGGCCCTAAAGTGCCAAATACAAAAAAAAAAAAAAAAAAAANAAAAAAAAAAAAAAAAAAAAAGAAAACACAACTTTAAGAAAAATGCAACAACATGAAGAAAATGCAACAACAAGAAAACACATTACGAAAACACAATTACAAAAATATAACATTAAGAAAATGGAACAACATTAAACACACAACAACATTAAGAAAGCACAATAGTTGTCTGATGCTTGCATTCCCACTGCTTCAAGTACTGTGAAGATTATGGAAATTAAAGCAATATATCTATGAAGGTTCTTAATCATCCATTTTATTGGATATATATCTAACAGCAGATCAAGCCATCAGGCCTTGTTTTGTTTTGAGAACATCTAAGTAGCTTTTCTTCAGTTGTGAGTCCATAGTGGTGTCAAAAACATGGTGATAGAAGCTATCATCCATATGGAAGAGAATGGCGAGCTGATGAATCTGATCAACATGCATCGGCACACACATTGGTTGGAAGACCCAAATATGTGATCAGGAGAGTGTTTGAGCCTGACCAAGTAAAGGATGTGAAGGATCTCAGAGAATTCCTTCATGTAAACTGTCAAGAATCCAAAAAGAGAAAGGAATCGATGGGGGAGAAGTTAAAGAAGTGCTGAGTGAATTACTCAGTAATTGGAAGATGTGTCACCACTCTCAACCTTTGAAGGAGACACTGGAGGCCTAGATCTGGCATCAATAACAGCAGAAGAATCTGTAGGACCATGGAGCACACCAGAGAAGAGGAAAAGGAGAAAGGAGAGAGAAGAAATAGAGTAAGAGTGATCTTTGCTATTGTTGTCAACTACTCAACTATAAACTGAAGGAACCAGCAATTTATTTTTGATGTCTTTAAGATTCCTGAACTTAGTCCTGAAATGGGGAATATTAAATCACTGATGTATAGAAAATTGTTTTACCTGTTTTTGTCAGTAAAAACACATTAGAGAGTCACCTTATGACAATTAGATGGAGTCAGGAACATGACAGAGAGACAAGGGAGGATAGAGAGAAATAGAGAGAGAGAGAGAAAGAGGAGACAATCGCCAGTTTGTGATGAAAATGAATAAAGTGAGGGATGAGACATCTCTGTCTCTGAGAGAATGAGATGAGAAGAAGGTGGAGCAAAGAGTGAGATAAATCATCTTTAACATAGAAATCTGACAGCATCATCTCATCTCCACATCTCTCTCATGATGGAGACGCTGGAAGAAACGGAACTCTGCTTTCCACAACTCCTCAATGCCTCCTGTCAGAAGTATCCTCATTCTGAAGCCATTCCTGTTTCCATTCTGCTGTTCTCCATCTCTCTGCTCACAGTGATTCTCAACCTTCTGGTCATCATCTCCATCTCCCACTTCAGGTGATCAATTTGTCAACATATATTAAAATATTTTAATATATTTACAAGAAGAAAGCCTGTTGAGATCTCATCTCTGTGAACTTCCCCAGCAGTAAATTCTGGTTCTTAATTTTTTTTTTTTTTTTTTTTTTTTTTTTTTTTTTTNAGGGAATAAATTAATATTTTTTGAAACAATTCTTGCAGACATCTGCGGGATGCTCTATTGCATCATGTGTAAATTGCTCCGACTCTTACAACTGAAAATAATTATATTCTTTAAATGTATATTCTCTCTCTCTCTCTCTCTAGGCAGCTCCACACACCAACAAACCTCCTCCTCCTGTCTCTGGCTGTCTCAGACCTCATTGTGGGCCTTCTGCTGATGCCAGCTGACATCCTCTCTGCAGGGGCCTGCTGGTTCCTGGGTGACATTATGTGTGCTCTATATTATCTTTTAGTTTACATTATTACATCTTCCTCAGTTGGAAACATAGTGCTCATATCAATTGATCGTTATGTGGCTATATGTGACCCTTTACATTACATCACCAAAGTTACTCTGCCAAGAATAAAACTGTGTGTGTGTTTCTGCTGGGCCTGTTGTGTTTTCTATAATGGTGTCATTCTAAATGATTTTCTGAGAAAACCAGACAAATATAATTCTTGCATTGGTGAATGTGTAGTTGTCATTAATTATATCACAGGAACTGTTGACTTTGTCTTCACCTTCATCGCCCCCATCTCTGTCATCATGGTTCTGTATATGAGAGTGTTCATGGTGGCTGTGTCTCAGGCTCGTGCCATGAGGTCTCATGTTGCAGCTTCCACACTCCAGCATTCAAAGACCGTAACTGCTAAGAAATCTGAGTTGAAAGCAGCAACATCTCTTGGTGTTGTTGTTGTTGTTTTTCTAATATGTTTCTGTCCTTGTTTTTCTCCATCTCTAGCAGGTCAGGATTTTGAAGATAGTAGTTCATTTTCATCTTTTCTGGTGTGGCTGTTTTATTGTAACTCCTGCCTAAACCCTGTGATTTATGCTTTTTTCTACCCATGGTTTAGAAAAGCTATAAAACTCATTGTTACATTTCAGATACTGCAGCCTGACTCCTGTAAAGCTAAAATACTGTAGTCAGAGAGGCAGAGGAGTGACTGAAATGAAATTTTCTCTATGAAGAGGAAAAATGTTTGGTTGATGAGTCACTGAAGTGAAGTTAACAGGCCTGACACTTTGCCGAACACAGAAAAGCTGATGTTTTATGTATCACTGCAATGTTGGTTTCTGGAATTACTTCAAAGACAGAATAAGTTAGGAAAGTACCAATATTATTAATTTTAACAAACTAGAGATCTTTGGTGTTTACATCAGTGAAATCATGTGAAAAGAGCAAAACTATAGAACTGCAGCCAATCCAGGAATCCTCCAGCTGTTAATAGGCTTGATCCTTCCATTTTAAAGGAGAGTCTCTATAATCCTGCATTAGAAATGCTTTGATCATACATATCGTCCTGTTTTGTCTTCCTTTCATTCTTATTCACTCTCATAAGTCATAAGCACCACAGCTGAAGTGAAATATTCTTTAGTCAGAGTCAGCCTACCAGCCAGGCTTGACTCAAAATTATACAACTGTTGTGTTTAGTGTATATGCAAATTTATACGACTATGATGAGATACATTTGCCATTCATGGAACATTGTTCATTTAGAAACTTTTTAAAAACATCAGCACAGTTTAACAATCAGCACAGTTTATCTTAAATTGTCATCCAAAAGCTGTCTCAAGTCATTCAGTGTACTTTGCTTCCATCTAAAAATCTAACTAGTTATTACATACTCTGATACAATACTCTGCACTGGTCAATAATGTAATGTGTGTGTATATATATATATATATATATATATATATATACATACACACACACACACATACATACACACACACACACAAAGTAGTTACTTTATTTTGTTGCAGCTTTTAGAGTAAAATTATAATTATTAGCACATGAACCACTGTGAGACATCTGAGTGATCAAAGAGCAGAATGCAAATATATTAACTTCCANATAATTATTAGCACATGAACCACTGTGAGACATCTGAGTGATCAAAGAGCAGAATGCAAATATATTAACTTCCACTGAATGACATGTGACTTAAAATGACATTAAAAATGTATGACATGCAATAAAATGATTGTTTGACTTTACCTAAGATATCTGTTGTTGCATATTTGATACAACTTTCATTTTCATATTACTGTTACTGTTGAAAACATCTAATAATTATAAGGTTATTTATTCACTGATATTCATATTAAAATACTGTTATCAACAGATTTTTTTTTTTCTCTGTAACTCTGAAAAATCTGTGTTTTATTAAAACATTCAGGCACCAAAGAAAACAATATGGGACAACAAAAAGTGAGGTGTCAATTATTCCAAAATAATTTTATGTACTGTAGGCATGTAATTCATTTGTATGTCAAAAGGCTGTGATCCAGCAAGTTCTCGACACAAATCAGTTTTTAATTTTGTTACGTTGTTGGCATGGAAGTGTTCACTAAAGCATGCAGTAGTTAAAGGAAGAGTGAGTAGCACCACTTTCTTCCCTTTTCCCAAAACAGTGTATTTGGTAAAAGACAGGCTTGTTTTTTTTCACAGCTGTTGGTGGGAGCATGTTGAGGTTGAACAACAGGGGCCCAAGAATTGACCCTTAACCCCGGACATCATCTCTGTTCGCTCAGATGTGTAGTTACCAATAACACAAAATAATTATTGTTAAGTCAGATCTGAACCAATCTAGGACTCTGCCAGAAAGGAAAGCCCAACTGTTCTTAAACTTGTCCTGTAATTTGTCATTGTCAACTGTGTCAAATGCAGCACTGAGGTCTAATAAAATGAACACTGAGATTTTTTCACAGTCAGTGTTTAGACGAATGTCATTTAAGAACCAAATAAGAGCAGCTTCAGTGCTATGATGGAGCCAGAAACCAGACTGAAAGGTATCAAAAATGTTATGAGTTTAAAATGAATTGAGCTGTTAGAAACAACTTATTCAATTATTTTTCCCAGAAATGGTAAGTTTGATAGTGGCCTATAATTGCTGATTATTTAGATATCTAGATAATTTTTTCAAGAGAGGTTCAATGACTGCAGTTTGTAAGACTTCTAGAAAATGACCTGACTGAAGAGATCTGTTGATTAGCTGCAGTGAAGCAACAGGTTGATGGTTTAGATGCAACACAGTGTCCTCCAGGATTTTAGTCTATCAGGTTAAACTGAGTTATTTTCTCAGTTTCTTTTGTGGTCTTGAAAGGGTCTGATGGTTACTGAGGCACAGACAGACTTTCTGATTTTCCTCTATCCTATTTTTAAAAAGAACACAAAGTCAATACATGACTTGGAAGAACAAAGTTGAGATGCTAATAATAATGGATGATTTGTTGAGAATAGTGCATGAGCATTATTCATGTTTTACTGATGGTGTCAGAAAAGAAGGGTTGCCTTGCACTTCTCAGTTCTGAATTGTAGATGTGGAGCCTCTCCTTGTAAATGCCATAATGAACTTGGAGTTTTGTTTTTCTCCTCCTGCGTTCAGCATTTTGTCACTGTTTTTTGTTGTCTGATCAATGAACCCCATGTTTTTTTTTTTCTTGTTTAACCTTTTCAGGAGCATCAATGGCAACTTAGTCAGAAGAAAAATAACACTCATACATATGACATATAACTTCAAAATACAATAAAATACAAAAAATATAAGTATTTACAAACAGTGAAAGCCTGAGCTACAGGTGTTCCTTCGATCATTCAGGCCCTACTGAACAGTGGCAGTCAGTCAGAAGAAAAATTACACTGAAATACTTTAGTAATCAAACATAACTTCAAAAGACAATAAAATACAAAAAAAACAAGTATTTACAAAGAAAGAAAGCCTAGTTACTGTAAGTGTAACTATGTAAGTTACAATTACATTTTAGTTACATTTCAGCTGTGCCACCGTTTGAAACAATTCCTGTCTAACATCAGGCACAGTGGGACATCACATGCCTCACATTTCCAGGTTGTGACCTTTCTCTTCCCCTCAGTTCTGCACAGCTCACATCCCTGTGTGGCTCTCATTGATATGTCTGTGGGTTGACCGCAGGGCACTGGAACATGCTCTGTACTTCTGCTGGCAGCGGTGGGACGTCCTGTGATGTCTGCCTCACACAGCTGAGCAGTGAGCTCCTCCATGAAAGCTTTGTGAAGCAAAGATCTCTGATCCTGCACATCTCCTGATGGAGGATGTATGAGTTTGTGCTGGCAATGTCCAAAAAATGAAAAAACAGGGTGCAGTACCAATGCACTGTTTTATGTCGGGCTGTGTAGTACTGCAATAGCTGATCAGATAGGTCCACCCCCCCCATGTACCTGTTGTAGTCCATGATGGGAGTGGGGCAAGGAACCTCGCATGTGGTCCAGTAGCCGTCTCGATTCTTCTGTCTCCTTGTCACAGTATCCCCTGAAAACACAGTGTGAATGGAGGAACACACTGACACCTCCCGTGTGTCCATCTACTTCACAAAAAGCAATGAGCCTTCTCTGATCGTCTGGAGGACTTACTATTTAGGGTGTTGTCTCTGCCACGAGGGACCTCTTTTCTGTTGTTCCTGTATGTCCCACATGCTCCAAAGTGAGCTGCCGCTAAGTCCCTGAAAAGTTGAGGACGTGTAGAAATTGTCCACATACACACTGTAACCACCGCCAAGAAAAGCTGGCTTTATCAGTGTCATCACACTGTCATATGACAGGCCGTTTGCACTGGGTGTCTTTGTTTTTCCAGTGTAGATGAAAAAGTCCTGTGTGTATCCATTACTGGAGTCTGTCAGCACAAAAAGTATGAACTCCCACTTGCTCAGTTTGTCCTTCATGTACTGTGTCATGCCAGTTTTTGCCTTTGTGGCAACCATCCTCTCATCGATGGCAAGCTCCTTCCTGGGATGGTAGTAGGCCTGGCAGGCAGTACGTATACTGTCCAAGAGAGGTCGAGTGCAGAACAAACTGTCATAATCAGCTGTGCCCCTTTTTCTTTCATTCTCCTCATCCAACCGTGGATCACTCATGTGGATATTCCAGCATATAGCTCTGAACCTATCTCTCGACATAATGCTAGAGGGAAAAGGAACAGAGAATATGTGTCCTCCTCCAATAATCCCGAATTTGTTTGAGTGGGAACAATGCGATGTACATGATTAGTCCAACAAATTTGAAAAACTCACCATTGTCAATTGGTGTCCATTTGTATTTTTTGCCCTTGGATAGGTTTTTTTTTTCTGCCTGTTTGTGTTTGCACAGAGAGTCTGTACAGTGTCGTTTGAAAAAAATAGCTGAAACAGTTCCAGTGGAGAGTAATTTACTGCCGTGTCTAATTGAGGACCAGGAGGACGTCGTGGCAGAAATCTAAATTTTGCAGGGGAAACATCAGGGTCTTTCTCTAATTTCCAGGGCTGAGTGGCTGGCTGCGTTGGCTGGGCATCCTGTGATTGTGTTCTTGGTTGTTTAGATTCAATGTGTTATTGTCAAATGTTTTTTGGGTCTTCCAGTCTGAGATGTTGCAGGTAATGCTGGGGGAAGGGCACTTGAGGTGCTGGGCTCTGACTGCTCCACTGGGGTGAGGGCTGCTAAAAAGCTGCACCTTCTTCTCCCAGGTTCTGTTGCTGATGGTGGTGAGGGAAGGGTACTTGAGGTGTTGGGCTTTGACTGCTCCACTGGGGTGAGGGCTACTGAGGTGTGGGGTTGTGGCTCCTCTTTGTCTCCCTCCCTGTGTATTGACAAGGAAGTGTTTAAGATTTTATCGTCCCTGCAGTACACATATATACAAGCACACACACGCCCCCCCACCCCTTACAGGAACAAATGAAAAAAAGAAGAAATACTAGAAATACTATCACATGCAGCAATAGAACATAAACCAATATGTTCTTTAAAAACATAATAATAAAACAATATCTATAAAATGTCTATAACTGAATCAAAATAAGTTCAGCTAACATATAATTATTTATTATATATTTGTACAAAATATGTCTTACCTATCCTGAATTGGATCGATCCCAGCTTCAAAATCACATTCCTCATCAGTGGAAATGCTCTCCAAGTCAGAAGACAAATTACAATCTTTCTCACCACCATCATCACCATCATCTGCAAAAGTCATGGTGAATGCTTGTTCCAGTGTGAGATAGTTTTTTCTTTGGGCCATTTTGATAAACATATAAAAAATAATACTACGTGATACAGTCCGTTATATTGCTCCTTTTCTTATAGCTTCAGCTGAACGAGGGTGCCGAAGCTAGCAAGGCGCCCCTATTTGCATTTGCATTTGTTTGAAAGCACCTGATTGGTTGCTATGGGAGGGGCATTTGAAAATACCAGCTCTTACAGGTCAAGATGTTTGTCATTCAAGAATGCCGATGACACTGTTACCAAGGAAATCCCGGGAATCCCGTTTTCATGTCAAAGAATAGAAAAGTTATGCAGAAAAATGTATTTGTTTCCCAAATCAAAATCTAAGAAAGTTATTTTCACACACAATTTTCTATTTTCAATATCTCAGCTTCCCATCGGTCCACAGACATAACACATATATTAATAGAAAAGCCAATCTCTCCTCTTTACGAAAATGTATTTACCACGTGACAATTCATGCACGGACGACTGAGACGCCGAGTTGAATGTAACCAGGGCGCGCAAACACAGGGCTACGTCAGTGTGCCCCAAAGGGTTAAGTTTCAGTCTTCACTGAGGGCTCCTTTAATTTGTAGAAGCAGATATCCAAATGTTCAGTTCCTTGTCCTTGTGCATGTGTTAGTCCAAAAAGTCAGTTAATTGTCCTTGTGCATGTGTATGTTCGTCAGAAGAGTTCAGTTTCTTGTTCATATGTGTGTTGGATTTCCCACTAGTTTCCACTTCTACCGGGTAGAGCTAAAGTGTGTATGAGTTCTTATCTGATGTCTAGCTGAATGAATCAAGCTGATCAGCCGTCTTCTATGGACAAATCCCACGGTAGGCCACACAGCTTCCACGACTGTCCACAGTCTCACTGGGCTGGGCTCGCCATCACAAAATCAGATTCAATCTGGTAGTTAAAAAAAAAAAAAAAAAAAAAAAANAGTGCAGGAGAATAAATCATTCTGTTCAGTTTCTTTCTTAACATGAGACCTCATTAACTTCTTTCACGACACCTCAATGTTAAGCCAACTAAGTGTAACTCAGTTACAATAAGATGAATAACCAAATATACTAACAAATGGAATTTGAGCATTAATAAATGAATTATTTATCTTTTTATCCACTTTTCAGCAGCAAACAATAACTTTATAGCAGCAAAAATTCACTTTTTAACAATAAACATTGACCTTTTAACTGTAAATATGCACTTCTTAACAGTAACATCTTACTTTTTAACTGTTTTTATATAACATTTTATTAGTAATAAATTTTATATGAATTTGAATTAAATTATTGCTCTTACATATTTTTAACGTGCATTTTGACAAAAAAAATAGATCACACTGTATTTACACTACAAGCCATTAATGTGGCATATCACCATAAAACCGAGTGGTTTTAATGCCAACAAAACAAGTGCAGTTAATTTTTTTATGCGTCATCATACTGTTTTACTAGCCAAACTAGCAGTTAGTTTACTGATCAGCTTTAACAGCCATTAACAACACGTGTTAACGATTAGCATGCTAACAGGCGTTATAACCATTAGCATCTATTTAAGCATTTATACAATGATACAGTGCGCACCAAAGTACATCAGAAACAACAGAAAATATTCTCATAACCACGATTGGTTTTTATGAAAAGTGTCTGGACTCAAACAACGATAGTCATTTTATGCAAGTAAAATCTCTGCTAATGGTAGTTAGTAACAGGCTAACCAAGACAATGTGTGCTTCAACTCACCAGACTTTCACAACACTCATAACTCGACAGAAACTGCCTCTTTCTCCTTCACAGCTGGGAGTCTGATAAGAAAACAGCTTATTAGCACTGATAAATAGAGCTAATCAGAGTATTAAGACTATTTTGTGGCGTTTCATACTAGAGATTGTTTTTCGTGATGTTACGTCTGATACCGAAGCTCCGAAGCTTGAGTCAAAATAGCGACGCCTAAACCACTGCTTCGGAGCTTGCATTGGATCAGCGAAAATCACGTGACTGATGACGTTTGAAGCAGCTGCTGCTTCGTTGTGTCAGTGAATGAGCGGTGATTTGAACTGGTCTGAACCAATGAGGCGCCTCTTCTCTGTAAAGCTTACTGCAGCACGCACAAACTTTGTGGGTTGTACAAGTGGCATACTACGTTGTTCGATTTCGTGTGTGATTAGAAAACTCCACACCATAAACCAGGACACAACGAACATTAATATAAAATTAATGTAAGACAGTTAATGATTTATGGAAATCTTCACATGATTGGCTGAGATCTAAATCCATAAACATAGATTTCTTCTCATTCAAAACAATCCAACTGGGAATTATATTGAATGACAAGGAAAATTTAGTTTATTGTAAATAATATTATTATAATGACAAAGTACTATATACATAAATGCTATTATGCTAAATCCCCCCATTGTGGAATGAACAAATGAACTCTCCTTTTGTAATGTGTGCTTGAAAACTATTAAGAGCCCTCCTGCTCAAACGTGGTTCTCTGATGTGAATATTTTAGCCCCTTGTTTTGTTTTATTTTTCTTCATGTTTTATCCTGTATTGTTGCAGTTGATTCTTTGCTTTATAGAGTATATTTCTAATATTTAATTATTTGGAGACGTTCTTTTGTGAAAATCTACATACATGGTTATGAAATGTATGAAGCTTGATGATTACAATTAAAAAAATTGATGGTAGTCAGGGAATCAAACCAGTAATCTTCTGTGTGGGAGTCAAAAGACGTTCTAATTGCACTACTTGTGCTACACTTTCACCTTGAAAATTGTAGATCTAATGTGCCAGGTCATTTGCAATTCATTGGTCTTACCACTAATGAGCAGTGTTCATTGGTTCATATGAAGCTTCGAGTAATGAACCTATTTCCGACACAGTGTGCTGGAAAGCCTGGATGCTTCAGAAGGCTTCATTTCACCATCACTACTGATATATAGAGCTAATCAGAATATTAAGACTATTTTGTGGCGTTTCATACCAGAGATTGTCTTGTCATTTACAGGAAGAGATTTCAACTACTGTAGTGTTAACCGAAGTGCAGAATGGATGTAAGCACTCTCTACAACTTAGATGTACAGAAAATGTGTTTCGCCCCCTTGTGGGGAAACATGCAACTACATAAATGACATATGGGATTTCAGTAACTGTATATTTCATATGAAATGGAATTATGCAAGGTTCCCGTTTGTGGTCTTCAGTTTGGCTTTCAACGCCATCATCCCAGATCTACAGTGACCCTGAAGTGCCAAACACAACAACATTAAGAAAACACGACAACATTAAGAAAACATATCAACATTAACAAAACGTAACCACAATATTAAGATAAAGCAACAATATTAAAACAATGCAAAAGCATTACGAAAACACAACATTAGAATGCAAAAACATTACAAAAACACATTACAAAAATGCAACAACATTAAGAAAGCGCAAAAACATTAGGAAAACACATCATTAGGAAAATGCAAAAACATTACAAAAATGCTAATGTGTTGTGTTTTTCTAATGTCATGTTTTCATGTTTTTGCATTTTCCTAATGTTGTTGCATTTTTTAAATCTGTTTGTGCTTTCTTAATGTTGTTGCATTTTCAAAATGTTGAGGTGCTTTCTTACTCTTGTTGCGTTTTCGTAATGGACCTGATCTGACTTGGGTGACCCACATTGACTCCATTGGGAAAAAGGCCCAGCAGAGACTGCACTTCCTTCACCAACTCAGGAAGTTCAACCTGAGGGCTGTACCAGGAAGCGAGATTAGTGTGTTAGCAAGATATGTTGAGCCTAAAGCCAGGGTTTTCAGTGTCACGAAGGTGGCTCTTTTAACCTGGCTGGATCACCATGGGAACTCATGCTGCAGACATAACCTGGTCCCAACCAGGTTACGTTAAGAGTTTCGGCTTGAAGTCAACTAAAAAGCACCACCCTTTCCCAAATCAACTCTTTTGGAAATGGCATCACTATTCTTTTCAGATCCCATTGATTTGGGTGCTAGAATTGTGCGAGGTTCACTTCGGAGAGAGAGAGAGTTTAGAGACAAAATAGATCTGTTGGCTTTTTCTGATGATGTTATCTACAAGAGCTACAGATTCTCAGCTGAGGGAATGTTATATACACAAACTTGTTGAGCCGGTCCAGACTGGAGCCGTGCACTTACAGTAGTGCAAACTTTATGCATCACTGCATCATGTTGCATTTTATATGTATATATATATATATTGAGATGCTATATACATGTATTGAGATGCATATATATATAGTTTAATTTGCGCTACTGTAAGTGCATGGTTCTGGTCCGGTCCAGCTCGACAATTTTGCATAATGTATTCCCTCAGCTGAGAATCTGTAGCGCACATATGTTTGCAGTGTTCCTGGCCATTTGTCCACACTAGATATAAAAGAAGCCTTCTATAAAATCGCAGGTAACATACTGTTGTGAGAGCGAGATTTATGTGGAAAGTGAGAATCCTAATCAAAGTATAATTGTGTGTTTAATCATTTTCCTATAATTTTATGTACCAGCAGAAACAAATAGAAGGCATAAGGCCCAAGGTATAGGGAATATACCAATATGTTAATCTTCTCAGCTTCAGCTATTATGTATTATGTATTACCACACTGTCACATTTACACACATACACACATACACTGTCACACCTTCACACATTATTTCACTCACACATCACACCACTCACCTTACTTACATCATTCTTCTTCTTCTTCTTTTCCTTTCAGCTTTCCCTTCAGGGGTCACCACACCTCATCTGCCTCCATCTAACCCTATCCTCTGCCTCCTCTTCTCTCACACCAACTAACTTCATGTCCTCTTTCACTACATCCATAAATCTCCTCTTTGGTCTTCCTCTAGGCCTCCTGCCTGGCAGTTCCAACCTCAGCATCCTTCTACCGATATGTTCACTATCCCTCCTCTGTACATGTCCAAACCATCTCAGTCTGGCCTCTCTGACTTTATCTCCAAAACATCTAACATGCGCTGTCCCTCTGATGTACTCGTTCCTGATCCTATCCATCCTCGTCACTCCCAAAGAGAACCTCAGCATTTTAGTCTCTGCTACCTCTAGCTCTGCCTCCTGTCTTTTCCTCAGTGCCACTGTCTCTAAGCCATACAACATCGCTGGTCTCACCACCGTTTTGTACACCTTTCCTTTCATTCTTGCTGAGACTTACATCATTCTTCATATTATTATATTTTATACTTATCATTTAATACTTCACATTGTGGTTTAGCATATCGTATATTTTGGTTTTGTTTTAATTAATATGNTCATTTAATACTTCACATTGTGGTTTAGCATATCGTATATTTTGGTTTTGTTTTAATTAATATGTTTTTATGCATCCCATAGGTTATATTTACTCATATATACTTTTACTGTTTGTGTTGGTATTGTGCTGGTGTTGTAAAAGGAAGTGCGTCATCATTCATATCAGGCTAGTCACATGACTTTAGTCACGTGTTATTGGGTTGAAATGAGGACACTGACAGATACTGGGGTTAACTTAAGGTCGAGACTTGGAGGTCTGGAAAGTCCCTAAATGGCTAAAACTATTTGATGTGGTCTTATGCTAATTAGGGGTGGAGGTGTGAAAAAGCACACCGTGTGCAGCCCAAATATGGCTAAATCCTGGTTTATGTGGTAAAACAACCGGAGGTAAAACCAAATATGGTTAGAAGGAAACCACAGTTTGTGAATGAAAAGGGCAAGAGTTTGACAGTTGGGGGAGCTTTTCCTCTGATCTGGCCATTACGCACTTTGTTGGTTTCACACCTTTTTAAGAAAGCTCTTTGCTTTTTGACTTTGTTCAATTTTTGACTTTTTGACCTTTTGATTAAAATCCTGAAGANTCTTTGCTTTTTGACTTTGTTCAATTTTTGACTTTTTGACCTTTTGATTAAAATCCTGAAGAGGACGAACTCTTGCATTTAAGCAAACCTATTTGAATCTAATTTTAGTTAGTATAAAATCCTGTATAGGACTTCTTTTATTATTGTTTAAATAAATTTATACTTTTTGAGTAAAATTCTCTGTCTCTGGCTCTTTCATCGCAACGCCTGGTAAGTTTATACTGCTTTCCATGGGCGGGGGCTGTCCAGTTTTGAAAGGGTAAGACTCATTTGGTAAATATCACAACCATCATTTCCATCGTTAAGCCACCTAGACCANAAAGGGTAAGACTCATTTGGTAAATATCACAACCATCATTTCCATCGTTAAGCCACCTAGACCAACAGGGGTCTCGCACTTTCTAAAGACTTTAAGGTAACCTAGGTGATCACTTAACCGTTCAGATTCAGTTTAGTCTAGGTCGCAATTTTTCCTGACCCGTTAAGGTGTCCTTAGGGTGACCTGGACACCGTGTCCACAGAATTAGGGATAGAGACGACGGTCTATGTGTCACTAATTCCCCTCGGACATAATTTACATACATTAATAGTTCACTATATTATGAATCAGTATGACTTTACATTAATATGCAGTATGCATATTAATATTACATTAATTATACATTAATATTACAGTATGCAGCTAATAGAATGCCAATTAAAATGGATTAGTTGGCAAATTAATAAACTTAATTTCAATTTAATTTGGTCAAAAACTTGTGATTGTTATGTATCCTACATGGGACAGTGTCAGACCTAAATGCAGTTCTTAGTATAATATTTAAATCTGCANGTTATGTATCCTACATGGGACAGTGTCAGACCTAAATGCAGTTCTTAGTATAATATTTAAATCTGCATCAAGTTTAAAGTGTCAGAGCTGTACAATGTGCAGCATCACTTTAGGAATAAACGGTGGCATTGAGATGCATTGAGTGGTAAATTACATAAAANCAGCATCACTTTAGGAATAAACGGTGGCATTGAGATGCATTGAGTGGTAAATTACATAAAACTTACGCATTAACTATCGGCAACTTTCTGCCAGCATTCCTCCCGCCTTATTTGCAGCAATGATGTTGCTTTTAGCAGTTATGATGTGTTTGAAATCTTCATAGAACTGCTTGATAACTATTTGCTCCTCCTGACTGAAATAAACAGCTTGTGATTGGTCCATTTTGTCTGGTAGTAGAGGTAAATGATTCTGACACGCCCCCTTTACGGGAACGCGCACAGAGCTTGATGAGGAAAGCCTGGGTTGACAAAGACGGTTGATAACCACCGTCGTGNGCGCACAGAGCTTGATGAGGAAAGCCTGGGTTGACAAAGACGGTTGATAACCACCGTCGTGGTACCAGTTATCTCTGACTGGAGTTTTAGGCTTTGTCAAGCCAGCTAAGGCAAAGAAACCCTGGCTCTGTTGAACGTGCTTCATGGTACAGCCCTCTGCCACAGGAGCTGCTGATTCAGTTCTACTCAGCTGTCATCGAGTCTGTTCTGTGTACTTCATTAACTGTCTGGTTTGGTTACAGTTACCAAATCAGATATAAGAAGACTACAGCAGACAGTCCAGACTGCTCAGAGGATTATTGGTCACTGCCTCTTTGATTTGCTGCCTTCCGTCCAGCACTTCAGAATGCTGAGCGCTAAAACATCCAGGCACAAGAGCAGCGTTTTCCCACAGGAAAACTCATGTAAAATTAACAGCTGACCCACAAAGCCTCTCCTGGTGCAATATCCCCACTATGTAATATAATCTCATTCCAACATTCTCACTGTGAAATATGTATAATCTCATTTCTTATGTAAATTCATTTTTCATTCTGTCTAGTCAAATCTCTATATAGTTTTAGCCTTATTAATTTAGCCTTATTAATTATTAATTATTTAGCCTTAAACACTTATTCTTTTATATCATTTTTTTTTAATTAACTGATATGTCATTATTATATCACTTGCAGATTTTTTTTAATAGAAATATTTTTTTACATATTAGGTCTGTTGTGTAATTACTATCTTGATCTATCATATTTTGTAGAGTTTGAGAGCAGCAGGAGACAGAAGAGNTGTTGTGTAATTACTATCTTGATCTATCATATTTTGTAGAGTTTGAGAGCAGCAGGAGACAGAAGAGGCCTACAGGCCAGTAGATGAGATTCCACATCAGTCAAGTGACCCTGACAGCGACAGGAGTGATGATGAAGCAGCATTAAAAAAAACAAACAAACAGGGCTCAATGTGTTGAATGTATCCCTATAGATACAAAACCCTCAGAGGGTTTTTTCACTTTATGGTGTAATGTAGTTGGGCACAGGGCTTTGTGCAACAGATCTGTCATAATTGACATATCTGATGAACTGATGTACATTTTATAAACACTAAAGAAGAGACTAAGTTGCTAATTTATTTATGTATTTATTTTTTGGAGACTCATGAAGAGGCTTTTTTCAAAAGGTTGGAAGATGTACACAGCAAATTCAGCAGAGTTAAAATTCTGGTGTTGATGAAAAGAGTGTCAATCCAACTAC
>VXCM01005896.1:0-31351 GCA_014773175.1 Lucifuga dentata
CCAAGGCCAGCTAGAAGGCCCTGACGTGTAAAAGAATATGCCCAACATGGCAAACTCGAAATCTGATTGGTTAAAGCATACGACAATCAACAACATCATCCCATTTGCTTGAATAGCAGAGGGGATTCACTGGAGATTCTGAAGGCCTCAGGCTACATTTTTTTTTACCCGGAGACAGCATGGGGGAAAAATCTGATTGGATAAAAGCTCTAATTTATATGAGCTGCACTGGAAGCAGTGAAACTGAGGGAGAGAGTAGTAATGAAATGACTTTAATAACAAAACTGATGGGAATGAACTTTGTAAAATACATATAGCATTAATTAAGATATATATTAAATTATAAAAACATAATTTGATGATTCTGATAATCTCTAGGCCAGCAGAGAAGGCCTTGCTGGCCCTGACCACCCACCACTGGTAGGGATAAGGTGTGTGTGTGTGTGTGTGTGTGTGTGTGTGTGTGTGTACGTGCACGGGTTTCAGTTTCCTAAGTTCACAGCTGTTTTTCCTCCCGTCTGCTCGCCTGATCAGCTGTTTGATCATGTTTCCTGCAGTAAAACATTGATGAAGACTAAATAAAACTTCCATGATGAATTTACACTATCATTATATTTTATCAACAGCTCAAACTTCCACTTAGTAATACTTAAACAGGACATGAAGTGTACGTATGATGTAAGTATGATGGTTTAAAGATAGATGAATGTTTGATGAGATGAATACATCATTTTATTACTGCAGGAAATAAAATTCAATAGACTGAAAGAAGAAACAGCTGCAGAGTCTCAGCTTCACTTTAAAATGACAAAACCACACTTTAGCCATTATACAGATGTTATATGGATTTATAGTAGAAAGTTATGTGTATTTTGGCTTATAAATATATGCACATACTGCTCATACGTGTGAAAAAGGTCCTTGTCAAAGTAAAAAAGGTTTCATGCAACAAGTGAAAGTATTTTAAATGCAGACAGATTTATTTGTAAAGCGTGCTGAGGTCACACATTTTTATAGGACTGTACTTTTACCACGGTCCCTAACCACGGCAGACCTTTCCTCTTACAAAGCTGAAGTGATGGACATTCTTACTGAATACACACATGCAGAAAATGTCTGATTATTGTGTGTCCTGTCAGCAGAGATTACATGAAGACACGCTTTAAAGACATCAGTGAATATCTGACCAATGCTAAACTAAAACCAACTTTACTTTATAAAAATATCAGTAGGGACAATTCAGTTGTATTTTGATATGGACGTATTGATACGGATGTATTGATATGGACATACTGTAGTGTTATGGACGAATTGATAGAGACATATTAATATGGATGTATTGATATTAATGTATTGATATGGATGCAATATGGATGTATTGATATGATTATATTCATATGGATGTATTGATACAGACATATTGATATGGATGAATCGATACTGACATTGATATGGATGTATTGATATGAATGTATTGATATGGATGTATTGATATGGATACATTGATATGGACGTATTGATATGGATGCAATGATATGGATGTATTGATATGAATGTATTTATATGGACATATTGATATGGATGTATTGATATGGATGTATTGAAGTGAATGCATTTGTAATGATATGGACATATTGATATGGATACATTGATATGGAGGTATTGATATGGATGCAATGATATGGATGTACTGATATGAATGTATTTATATGGATGTATTGATATGGATATATTGATATGGACCATATTGATATGGATGTATTGATATGGACATACTGATATGGATACATTGATATGGACGTATTGATATGGATGCAATGATATGGATGTATTGATATGAATGTATTTATATGGACATATTGATATGGATGTATTGATATGGATGTATTGAAGTGAATGCATTTGTAATGATATGGACATATTGATATGGATACATTGATATGGAGGTATTGATATGGATGCAATGATATGGATGTACTGATATGAATGTATTTATATGGATGTATTGATATGGATATATTGATATGGACCATATTGATATGGATGTATTGATATGGACATACTGATATGGATACATTGATATGGACGTATTGATATGGATGCAATGATATGGATGTATTGATATGAATGTATTTATATGGACATATTGATATGGATGTATTGATATGGATGTATTGAAGTGAATGCATTTGTAATGATATGGACATATTGATATGGATACATTGATATGGAGGTATTGATATGGATGCAATGATATGGATGTACTGATATGAATGTATTTATATGGATGTATTGATATGGATATATTGATATGGACCATATTGATATGGATGTATTGATATGGACATACTGATATGGATGCATTGACATGGATGTGTTGATATGAATGTATTTATATGGATGTATTGATATGGACATATTGATATGGATGTATTGATCCCTATGGTCCATATTAATCTACATTCATGCATGTAGAGAACTGATGAGCTCACTGTTATCACACAGATGATCCTTGTACAAATGAGGCCAGATTTGTCCACCAAAAATCACGAATCAGCATGATTGTGTACAGCTGTGTGAATTTTGATGCAGCGTCCATATTCCATGTTTTGCCATTAAAACAGACCAAACATGGCGTATTATAATAAATGTAACAGATTGCCCAGCTTTGAGCTCTCTGCGCTTTAGAAACTGAACATCAAAGCTCGGATAGAAGCCACATCAAAAAGCCACCATGAATTCATCTTCTGCAAATATGCTCAGGAGAAAAGAGGAAACGGAGACAAAGGTGCATTCTGTGGCGTGTCCGGAGGCCGGGAGCCGTGTTACACGTCTGTCTGCTGCATGTGTGTCTGCAGTCAAAAGGCTCAAACACGCTAATCTCTCTAATGCAGACACACCTGCTTCTCTTTCAGCAAGAACCAACCTGAAGGATGATGAACCAACACACAGAAACGCACCTCTTCTCTTCTCTTCTCTTCTCTTCTCTTCTCTTCTCTTCTCTTCTCTCCTCCATTCTTCTGGTCTCATCTTGTTTCTCCTGTTCTCCATTCCTCTTCTCTTTTCTTCTTGTCTCATCTCTTCTCCATTCTTCTCTGTTTCATTCTTCTCTTCTTGTCTTTTCTCTTCTCTCCTTGGATGAAAGCCACGCTGACATGGAACAGAATGGAGTTAAAGGAAAAAGGAAGTATTGATTTGATTGTTTTAGAGGAGCTGGGATCGTTGCCTGGCCCTGAGCCAACCCTCCATCTTTAACATTTAAACATGAAATATAAAGAAACTCAGCTGACCTTGTTGTTAACGGCTAAGTTGCTAATCAGATTAAATGTAATAAATTGACTCCATGCTCCAAACGTTGCGTGAACCATGCTGAGGCTTCGAGTGGAAAAATTCACCTTGTGTCTGCTTTTCAAACTTGATCTTTCCTTTCGACGTGCACTCTTAAAAGATTGCATATGACATATGTTGTAATTCTCTATGATCTCCATGAGCGTGTCGCCATCCTTCAAAAGCTGTGTGCAGCATTTGCCCGCTAAGCCATGCGGTGCTAAAACCCTAAAACCAGCGTGTGGATTTGATAGTTATTTTTACAGCTGGCACATACAGGCTTTTGAAGTGTTGGTTTAGTCTCTATATTTCACAAAATGGAATGTTCACAGAAATGACATGGTGAAAGAACTGGCAAAGAGTGTAATGAGAGAACGTCCTCTGTGTTTGATATTTTGTCGTTTCAGATGATCAGTCAGGAAGGAAAACTGTGCTCCGTGCTTTGATGCGGTTCAATCTGAACAGGTTTGATTCTCTCAGTGTGGTCAAATACAGGTCTGAACTCAGAAATCACGCCAAAACAACCACACACACCGCTTTGAAGAAGTGCTCTCACTTTGCTTCCAAACTGATTTTCTTTCTCCGCCCCCAGACATTTCTGTCCAATGAGCAGAGAGAGAGTGTTGTCGCGTGACTTTTACTGATATATTTTGGTTTGATTGGATGTTTTCCTGTGTGAAACTGAACCAAATGCAGCAGTAAATGCAGCACTGGAACATTTTGGTTCTTGATTCAGACCAGAGCAAACGATCTGCAGATCTGAAAACAGTCTGAGATTGAAGACATTTCGCAACATTTTTTTTTTTGTGCAATTTCTGCAACCAAAAATGCATTTTTTTGTTTTTGTGGCAATTTGGTATAAATTTGGCAATTTTTGTTAAATTCTGCGATACATTTTGTGATTTTTTTTTTGTGTTAATTTCATATAAAGCAGTAAAAAGTCATATGTGCTCAGTTTTAGGATGATTTTAAGCAGAATACATAACACAAAAACAATTAGAAACATTTAAAGTGCTCAATTTAGTTTATTTTCCTGAACAAACAGCTCCTTTTCTTTGTCTTACTTTAGCATAATCAGATGGGATTTTACTTTTTTTTTTTTTTTTTTTTTTTACATGGCGCTAATTAGCATTGCAGCTAGCAGACTTAGGTCGCTAACATTTTTAGCATAAGTTAATGGAGTTGAACATAGCGAAAATTAACATGATGGCTAGCGGACATTTTGTGACTGGGAATGAGAGATGCTAAATAAAAGTATCTGGGTTCATGATGAGACTGTGGCAGACAACGGGAAACGCTGGTAAAAGTTTGAGTAAAACGCCGCTCACTGCGACTCTTTCAGCACATGCCACAGTCTTCCTGCTGCTGCTTCAGTCACATGATCTGCCGCTGCTGTGCTAACTGTGCTAACATTCTCTACGCTTTGCTGATTCCAAGTGACTGCTGGTTGTTGGTTTTCTCTGGTGTTCCAGCATAACGTTACATGGAGTGAAAACAATTTTCCCGCTTTCATGTAAAACATTTGGAAATTGTTTGGCATGTCTTTAGCTATTATTTTTGTTGGTAATGAGACTGATGTCAGTCATCATGTGATACGCTGATGGGCCAGGGGAAAAAGTTTGCTGACGTGTGGATGGATTGAGCCATTTTTCCCATAACAGTGCAGTAATCGGTCAAAATTACAAACCCGCTTTTGATTGGACCATTTTATGTGCTAAAAGTGAGGGGATGGGTCAAATTGTGAGTGCTTGCACAATACATGCTGATTGGTTGCATTGAATTATGTGATCGCAGAATTGCGGAATCTTGGAGGGACTGACTTTTCACCATTTATCTGAAAGGCTCCTTCACTCATAACCAGTGTTGGGAATAGTAGAGATATTAGTGCCATGTGTCGCCCATCAGTGGAGAAGCTCCGCCCACTGTGGGATCCGACATAATTCGATCTTTTCCTTTGTCCAAATATAGCTTTTCTAGTGTCAGTAATCATGAGCATCAAGAAATCCAAATCCAATCAGAACCCTGTGGATGATGGAGAAGCTACAGCCAAAAGCCTTTACTTCCTGATGTGGTCTTCTCTCAAACTGAGGAGGGAATCCCCAAAGTGTCCAGATGAAAGATGGCTGCCAAAGCAAATGAAATTCAGTTCCAAATTAAGTAAAGGAAGGACACTGATATCCTCCCTCATTCACTCAGGTTTTCTCCCTTCCAGCATGAAGTGGATCCCACAGTTTACCGCAGCAGGAAGTCTGTGAGCGAAACGACAAAGGAAACCTACAAACACAAAAGCGTTCAAATACAGTCTACAAATACAAAGCTTTTGTTGTCTGTTCATTAACAATGCTGTGGACAGGCTGTGCTAAACTCAGACTCACTGAAGGGAACAACATGCTCGTGTGGAATCTCCGTTTTCTCACAATCTTTGTTAAACATCAGCCTGTCTGCAGCGACGACTGTGCTCGTATTCTCAAATATACTGTATATATATATATATATATTCTTCCAAAATTCTTTATTATTCCATTTATTTTGCCTATTTTTTGGTACAGCATGACTTCAACATGCTTCAACCTAAAACTTCAAACCAACTTCATGTCGCTCACACTCCTTCAGGCGTGGGTGGACTTGAAACCAAATATTAATATCTTTCAAACTTTTTGGAATATTCCACTTTTCTTTCCGAAACGTTTCCATTCAAAATGAATGGAAAAATTGTTCAAAATTTCCAAACTTCCAGCTCTTCTCACTCCTTCATATTTTCATTAGAATGTAATTCCGCTTTTAAAACGTTCATCAGAGCTTCAGCTATTTACAGTGGATTCAGATTTTTTCTACCTTTCATAGTTTCGGAGAAATTTTCAAGTAAATTTCAGCCATTTTCACATTCTTCAAATTTTCCTATTGTTGAAACCTATCTAGCTTTAGTTTTAACCTATCTTTGAGATAGACACTTCAGCTTGACTCGCTCTCTAGGGGGTGTCAGAATTTCCCCATCTTTCATACCTTTTGAATGATTAAACTTTATTTAAACCAATTCAAACCGGGGTGTCTCGCCTTATGCTACGTACCACTTCCTCTCAGCTGGGACGTAGCACCCAGCATGCCTGGGTGCAGCTGAACATTCCCTAGGAGGAGCTGGAGGACTGCTGGTTTGCTCCAAAGCTCTGAACTGTTTCCTCGCTGTGCGTCGGCATCATTTCTTTGTGCCTCGTACTGAAGATACGAGGAAAAGATGTGAGGACATCATTTCTAGCCTGCTGGGCTGATTGTGTCTTAGATCTAAGCAATCCAAGTAATTGCACAGGGTTCACCACTGTTTACAGTTTACTCCACTTTTTACTTGCCATGACATCACTGATCTCAGTGGACTCAGCAGTAATAAGTAGTGGTGGTAAAATGGAGACGGTCCCTTATGGCAGAAGTCTTATTGTAAGCCACAGAACCCCTGAAGACACAGCAACATGAAAGCTGCGCTGTTTGTTCCACGTCAGGTATTAGATGTCAACACAGAATGCTCACACATCATTTGATATCCTTGTCATTTCTTCATGATCTCATCCCTCTAAAAAAGCTGCATTAGCACCATCGTGCTCTTAAATTACAGTAAAACGTGTTGTCAATATTATTAAAATATCCTCTCCCCCCTGTGAGATCAGGCTGAGGAAGATGAGCTCAGATTCAGGATTTTTCATCGTGTTCATCATATTAAAGTGAAAAAGAAGAACTTTAACTTTACTAATACTCATGTCTGCTCAGACAGAAGGAAGAAGTAATGTGTTTGTTTAATTGTAAAAACTACAGAAAACATCTTTGAAAATTCATATCTGGTTTCAAAGAGTATCATCGGCTTTTTCTACTTTTGGCCTTAAAGGACCATACCACCCATTTTGCATGTTTGAACCTAATATATTCAATTTTCATACATGTAACGTTACTAACAATCATTTCCCAAAGCATACTACTGGAACGGTGAATTAAAAATGTTTTTCCTACCTTCCAGACTGCCATTGGTTTCAGTTCATTCTGCTATTAAAATCAACTTGTTGATACTTGAAACGTTCTTGGGATAGGTAAACCATCATCACCAACAAGACGAGTATTCAGGTTTTTTTAGAAGTTATGTAATTTTAGTGTTTAAGCTCAATAAAAAGCGTGGAGTGAATGTATGCCTCCACCAGGGAATATAGTCCCAAAAGAAGACCTGTGTTTATGGAAAAATTTAAAGGACCATGACTTCATAAGGCTGTGTAACTATTAGCAGGAGAAACATGGATTTTTAAGGTGGGTGTATCACTTGAATATTTGATTTTGAAAGATTAAGAGATTTTGCAAAATATCAGGAAAGCTGAAATACGGTTTTATCCTTTGGGAAATGATTGTCAGTAACGTAACATGTATAAAAATGGAATATATTAGGCTCAAACATGCAAAATGGTTGGTATGGTCCTTTAATTCCTACAGGTTTTATTAAATGTTGTTTCATTGCTGAGTTCAGTCTAACCTATAATATAGGTTTGTGCATTTGTCCTGTTTCCTGTCCTCAATTATTAAATTTAAAATCCTTTAGTTGCAGTTATGCTATCATAAAGCATCACTTTATACTGGCTGCCAGCTGCAGAGTGTTAACATGCTGCAATAAACACATTAATTTATATTAGCAATTATAATTAATATAACAGAGTTATTATATCATACCAAATATATTAATGCATATTCATTTATGACTCATTTATGACATTTATGCATGTCTTAAAGCATTTAAATATATGTGTATATCAATTTTGCATATTGTTGCCAAATGTCTGAAAGATTGCTTTATAATTTTCATAAATCATAAAAATCATAATACCATCTTATCAGAATCATAGTTTTCAAAAATGATTTAGTGGCATAACAGACTCGTGACAAGAGTGAATTAGAGCCTAATAAGGAAATAATAATTAGAGGTTTCTTTTGTGAAATGGAAAGAGTAAATTAATTCTTTAGTATAGAGAGGAAAAGAGGAAAACACCAATATTTAATTATGATGCAAAATACCTGCAAGTTTTTCTATACATGCTGACAAAGAATTGACATTATAGACTAATGTGTCTTCATGCAGAACAATGAGACTGTTCTGCTCTCTCTCTCTCTCTCTCTCTCTCTCTGTGTGTGTGTGTGTGTGTGTGTGTGTNCTCTCTCTCTCTCTCTCTCTCTCTCTCTGTGTGTGTGTGTGTGTGTGTGTGTGTGATTTAACACTTTTCACACAGTGATTTGTTGCCATCTAGTGGTGAAATCTGCTGTCCTGAGTCAAGTCACCAGTAATTAAGGCTGCCAGCAACTGAAAAAGTTATAAAAGTTCCAAAAATAAAAATGACCTTGTNCACCAGTAATTAAGGCTGCCAGCAACTGAAAAAGTTATAAAAGTTCCAAAAATAAAAATGACCTTGCTAAGATAAAATCATATGAATTCTATTTGATTTTACATTCAGCTATACAGCAAAGCAATATGGCCGACAAACTCATCTGTAAGAAAATATGGAATTAGACGCGTTGATTCAGTGATTTGCTGCAAGTGCAAGTTTTTTCTGCCGGTTTTTTAATAGACACTGTACAGAAATGTGATCATCCTGTGCAGCACAGTCACCACACACACACACACACACACACACATAGAGAGAGAATCAAACAGGACCTTCTTGCTGTGAGGCGCCAACGTTTATTCTCGAATCAAAGCCTCTAATCTTCCACCGCTTACATCATTACAGTTTCTCTGGATCGTTTATAGTTTCCTGAAACTATAGTTCAATTTCTCAAAACTCCAAACGCAAAACTGAAAAGAGTTCACCATTTCATCAAAACTCCACAAATCTCCTGCAAAATGAAACGCTGCACTCAAAACCACGTTCTCTCTGCTAAAAACGGATTCTTTCCACCAAAACGACACACACAGAATCATATGAATATCACATGAACATCTCTGACAGAGCAGCAACTAAACTGCTGTGATAAAGTTAAAATACGACCTTCAAAATACAGTTTAGACATGTTTTAGCTTCATGAGGTCATGTTACATATTCACATGTATAAAACTGTGTAGAAATTGTTTCCTTTTTCTCCTTTTTTAAAGTTTAGGGTNTACATATTCACATGTATAAAACTGTGTAGAAATTGTTTCCTTTTTCTCCTTTTTTAAAGTTTAGGGTTTTTGTCCCAAAACAGGTTGAAATTTTATGTTACATACAGTATAAAGACTGTTGCCATATTCTAATAAAAATACTGTGAATATATCATATAAATATAGTATCAGAATAGGATATAACACACATTTTTCTGTCCAATCAGCTCCAACTGATCTAAACTCACAGCAGCTTCCAGAGTCGTATGTAAACTTATAGTGATGCTGCAGTGTTTTATAGAGTTCCGATACACAAATGTTACCTGTTTTAGTCAAACTGACAGTAATTATTACACTGATAAATGAAAAACATACAGTAAGAACATGTTTAGATGTAATGATGAAATCNAATTATTACACTGATAAATGAAAAACATACAGTAAGAACATGTTTAGATGTAATGATGAAATCAGTCACAAATACTAAACGGTAGCAAAGCAAATATTTGTTGCTATAATACAGTAAAATGTTCAGCTGACTGAACTGACTGCAAAAAAAAAAAAAAAAAANAAAAATATAAAATGCAGTGAAACAGATCTACATGTAAATCAGTCCTCCTCCTCCTCCTCTCTGTTCTTCATGCAGCTCCGTTTTTTCCGCACAGCAGAGGTCAGAGGTCACCTGAGGCTCTTTATGCTCTGACACATGATAGAAGAGTTTGAACAGCTGAGAAGTGAGTCAGACTAGCTGGTAATCAGGGTATTTTGAAGGCCAGAATTTTCCAGGCGAACAAAGTGTTAAATGATGTGATTTGTGTTTAGAGTTTTGCAAAAACGTGGTTTGAATTTCTATTTGAGTGAAAACAATGAAACTGTGCTCAGAGTTTAGCAGCGTGGAGTCTAGCTGTTGATACATGAGCTTCACGCTTTAGACTTGCGTGCGCAGTTCAAGTTTTTTTGTGCGTACAATGGAGAAAAACTGTCAAAAGCATCTCGTTCGTTTGCTGCACTGCGATCAGATCGCTATGGTGGCCCTGAAGTGCAAAACACATTTACAAATCAGAAAACACTTTAACAATTTGCAGAACGCTTGTCTGACAAACGGGAAAGGTAGGGACAAAGATTCTTGTTCATGACTGGACAGCACTCAGTTACTCTTTTTCAAAACTCTGCAGAACTAGAGCGGACAGATAGATAATGTCGAGAGGAAGAAGTGATGACATTTTCTGGATTTGGATCATATTCTGGATTCAGGATCCAAAAGTTTTTAACCTGTAAAATCCTTGGCAGAGGTCTCAGAGGGCTTCTTCTTCTTCCTTATTTGTATAAAACATCAGGATACAGATTGCATGTTAATAAAAGCATGTAAATAGGGCCTCTGAGCAGGAGGTTATTATTTTACATGTAGAAGATCATAACTTTGTATGACTTAAATCCACTTGGTGAGGCAACTCCCAAGATACAAGTGTGTATCTTGGGAGTTGGATAAATTGATGATTTGAGTTGTGTGTGTGGCAACAGACCAATTTGATGACGTGTCGCTGAGTTCAGACAGAAGAAACAACATATGAGATGGTTTGCTTTGCTGCCTTTGTGAAGATAAACACATGAAGCTGAGTGTGAAAGTAGAGGTGAAAGTCCTTCTCCCTGAGGCAGACCGATTCCTCTTTCTGTGGAAACTTTTCCCAGGCGTGCTCTCCGTCAGTCAGCACAGGATCTGTGGAACGGATTTGCTGTGTGAAACTCTGGGCCAGCCGGAACGTTCTGCAGACTGCTGATCCATGAATCCATCCAAAACTCCTCGTAGCACTCCACAGGCTGCTTCAACAACAGAATCAGAGCTGCACATCCAGTAAAAACCTACAATATTTAGATTAGAATGTCACTTCATACTGTATGTTTTATTGCACATTAAGAATTTGCCTGCAGTTATTCGTTAACTAAACAATCCTTTTTTCCCCTGCTACATTTAGAAAACTGGCCTTTTAAAGTTGTCCCCATGCAGGAACTCATCTATATGTGTATGACTAGATATAATGCATAAAACATTAGAATATGATTTTTGTCTTAATCTTAAAAAGTCAGCTGGATCCAGCAAATGCATCAAAACTTTTACTGACTCCCTTAGCTAAAGAATATCTTAAAATCCTTCTAATTAAAAAAAAAGTTATAAGTTATGGTTAAATAATTTAGAATAACATAAAAGGGGTGGATGTCAGCCAATCAGCAACAATGAGACTTCTGATATGGGTGTGTGGCCTTCAAAATAACAGCAAGGAATTAGGATTAAAGGACCATCCATTTTGCATGTTTGAACCTAATATATTTAATTTGCATGCACATAACATTCCTGAAAGAATAAAACCGTATTTCAGCCTTTAAAAGGTCAAAGCTAAATGGACCTTTAGCTAAAGGTCCATTTAACAAGTGTGATTTGCCTAATATCAAGTGAAATTACTTTCCAACTATAAATATAGTTTTATTCACACAGGTAACTTCATAGCTTTACATGGCAGTAATGTAGGTTACCTGTGAGGGCTCAGGCTGAAAACCCACAGTCAGAACTTGGACAAAACAGTCTTTACTTGAAGCACAAGTAAACACAGAACAGGCGAGAGGTCAAATGGGGGAAGGCTATTTACTGGAGTCAGTAACAGAGGAGGCCGGTTCAGAATTTAAGGGAAAGAATTTATTCAAAATAACTTTATTAACAGTCATCCCTGTGTCATCTTATCATCAACTAGTGTATTCTGTGAACAGTTACACTTTGCATTAATATATGTGTGTGTGATTTCCAGAAATTTACAAGGTCAGCAAACAGTCTTCACCCTTCCTTATTTAGGACCACTTCCTACCACTTTCTATTAGATTTAGAGGTCCTGTGTTTTGGATCAAATTACCAGTTAATATCAGAACTTGTACAAATTTCAGCACGTTTAAAAACATGTTGCCTGTTGCCTTTTTTTTTTTTTTTTTTTTTTTTAGCTTATATTTACTTGATTTAATATGTTAGAGTTATGCCTCTAATTCTAGGAAGGCCACTTTACAAGCTTTTATAAGATTTTTTGGCCTAGTAACTAATAACTAATGAGTAGTTAGTTACTACGCCGGCGGGTTATATTGTCCAGAGGGTTAATTGTTATTATCTGTGCAAATAAATAAAAAAAAATTGCGTGTTAAGGCAAAGTGTAACAGAGGCCAAGGTGAGCCGCTTCTTGCTATGAAAATAGCAACAAGCTAAGACAAAACTGACCTTATGGCAGAGTTTTCCATTATTTCAGCAGCAATTTTTCTCAAAAGTCATATGTGTGAAGGTGCCTTTATTTTTTTTCCACACACTGCTAATAACAATAAATAATCAATGCTGAGTCTCCAGCAGGGTTTGGTGGCGAATGATGTCAGCTGCGTGCCATGGCTTTAGTTAGCCGACACCTTCTGCAGTCAGTGGATCTGATTCCAATTTCCAGAAGTAACTTTATCGGCGCTTTTGTCTTGGCTGGAAAGTGAGAGTTCTGTCTGAAATAAGAGTTGAAACAAGAGCTGTATATACATGTAGGGCTAGGCGATAAATCAGTTTCATCAATTAATTCGAGTTTACATTTTGGCTTGATGTGTAAAATGGCTGAATCGTAAAATTGAGATTTTTTTTTTTTTTTTTTTANTTTTTTTTTTTTTTTTTAAATCTAATAGCTACGTATTTTTAATGTGGCAGAAAGTGCCTCTCCATCATTTAAGCCTGTTCCCATTTTGTGCAGGTTAAACCTACATGCCTTGTTTATACTTACCGCAAGTCAGCGAGGGCCCGCTAGTCTCCGCCTCCAGCGGACACTGTTCACAAATTTGCGAGTTTGAAAACTTAAAAATTTGCCAGTTTTAAAACTCCGTATGTTTATGATAATTTTATGATTTTGCTCTAAAAGCACAGGATTTCTTTATTACTATTGTAAATCCAGTGGAAAAGTACAATTTAACAAGGTTTACTGCAGGCATAGTCACAATGTGAGGCGGTCTGATTCCCATTCTTATTATTTTCCCTTTTTCATTATTAAAAAAAAAAAATCCATCCATCCATCCACCCATTTTCTTTACCCGTTTGTCCTGTTGAGGGTCACGGGGGAGCTGGAGCCTATCCCAGCGGTCATAGGGCGAGAGGCGGGGTTCACCTGGACAGATCACCAGTCTATCACAGGGCTGACAGAGACACATTCACACCTATGGGCAATTTAGAGTTCCCAAGATATTAAAAAAAAAAAATATATATATATATATATATTATTTAATTTTTTTAAAATTATTATTCATTATTAAAAATAACTTTCATTATTTTTTTTAGTTTAAAAACTCACAAATTTGTGAGTTTTTTTTTGAGTACATGACCTTATTAAATTAGACTTTCCCACTGGATTTAACAATAAAGGAAAACTTGTGCTTTTAGCGCAAAATCATCAAATTACCATAAGTGTACAACATTTAAAACACATTTTCTTCAACCTCACAAATGTGCGAGTTTAAAAACTTAAAATAATGCCTCCCTCATTTTTTCGTCTTATAAGGCCTAATATATAATAATAATCATAATCTTTAATCTAATAATCATAATAATAATCATTTAATCACAATCTTTTTGAGCCACTCCCCTCTGGCAGGAGGCTGCGGTCCATCAAGACCAAAACTTCATGCCACAAAAACAGGTTCTTCCCATCTGCAGTAGGACTCATTAGTCAGACCAGAGACTGCCCTGATCACCCCANCCCCCACCCACTCACACATCCCCAGTCACCATGCGCTGCATTACATCCATTCACTTACAATGTAAGTTCTATATCCATTGGACTCTATGCACTACATTAACACACATCCCTTGTATATTGTACATCCTTTGTATACTGTATGTTTTTTCGATCGTATATTTGTATTCATCTTGTATATTTTTCTTTTTCCTCCTGAGCACCAAGCACCAGAGCAAATTCCNATATTTGTATTCATCTTGTATATTTTTCTTTTTCCTCCTGAGCACCAAGCACCAGAGCAAATTCCTCGTACGTGAAAACCTACTTGCCAATAAATCTGATTCTGATTCTGATTCTAATACACCGTTGCAGATATCAGCTTCACTTAACGTAAAAAAAAAAAGAGAATTTCACCACACACACACACACACACACACTGACTGATGACTATAGTGAAAAGTGACTTACCTCAGAAAAACTCCTGTGTGTCATTAGTGCACGGATGCTGTAGGAGCATTGGCGTGCTGATGTGCAGAGAGGAGAACATGGTGACCTGGCTGTGCTAGAGCTCAGCACAGTTCAACCCCCCCCCCCNCCCCCCCCCAAAAAAAAACAACCCATGTGAGCGTTAACATGCATGCTGGGCCACGCTGAAGGATCATATTACATAGCTACTAATGATGTGAATTTGTACAGCAAACACTGTGTTTCTGCTGTGGGATGTTAAAGTCTCAGTGGTTCATGTTGTGCTGCTGTACGACTCATGGAGTCCGAAAGCTGAAGCTTTTGGTGGCCTGTTAAAGCAATTTCCATCTAAATGAATCTCATTTCCTCCACCTTTGCTACTTCCATGAGTGTGGTTTTCTGCTGCTTTAGGTTTACAACATGCAGAGATATCAACATTTCCTCTTTAGATGCTGTTAGATTACCACCACACTGTCTGAATGTGGAGCTATGAAGACAGCGACCACAGCTGTTTGCTGACTGGTGGTGGAGGAGTTTATTCTGAGAAAGAAATTTAAAAAAAATGACTACAGCAACTTCACTGGACTCCAGTCTTCTACATGCAACCTTTCAGAGAAAAAAGAAAAAGGCAGAGGAGGAAATGGTGAGATTCCACGCCATTCTGCACTGAACCAGCCTGAGAACAGTACATTAACATGTTTAAAACAAAAACAAAACATACTCTGCTGATGTAAATTAATCAGCTTGATAACGCTGCTTAGAGTCTGGGATAAATAAAATAAATAAATATATATAAAATAACACAAAAAGTCCTCAAAGCTACATACATAATACAAGTATATGCTACAAAAATAATGACAAAAAAATCTACAAAAATGAAAATAAAAGGATTTCTGGTGAAATGCAGCTGTTCTGTGACATGTTAAAAGGTATGTCTGTATATTTAATGTTCCTAAAGCAAACAGTGGATGCTGGGAGGAAATTATGCTCTTTGACTGAATCTGAACTGTATTTTATCTCTGATTTAAAAAAGTGTGGCTTATATTGATTGATTGATTTATTTATTTATTTTTAATTTTAAGATGGAAATGATTTTATGGTTCAGTCATAATCACTGTATTTAAACCACAGTTCTGCTCTGGAACAGCAAAGCTCTCAGCTTTAGGATAAATTGTTCTCTCCTTTCAAACAAAACCCAAAAAATCACCATCCAAAATAATTCTCACTTTAACTCCAAACCATCTGAAGGCTTAAATAATATGTGTGCCACATATTGTATGTCAGAATTAAACTCTGACTTCCTATTTTTTTCTTTTTTTTAATGAAACTAAGGGCATGTTTAAATGGTTTAGTCTGGTTTAATCAAACTAAGGTTCATTTCCTGTCTTGGGACGGTTCGTTCGTGCAGATCTGAACGCTGCTGTGATGCAAAACAAACACACAGACAATGTTCAGAGGAAACGCTCTCAGTCCGAGCTGAACCTGAGTCAAACACTTCAGAACTAAATACAGATCAAAATGCTTCTAATGGTGCATTCAAGTGCTGTAGTGAAGAACTGACAACAGGAAGCACTTTCAGATCACTTTGAGCTTTTTTATTGCGCTTAAACAATAAAATTATATACAGTAACTTCTGAAAAAACCTGAATACATGTCTTGTTGGTGATGATGGATTACTTATCCTAAGAATGTTTCAAGTATCAACAAGCTGATTTTAATAGCAGAATGAACTGAAACCAATGGAGGTCTGGAAGGTAGGAAAAACATTTTTAATTCACCGTTCCAGTAGTATGCTTTGGGAAATGATTGTGAGTAATGTTACGTGGATGAAAACTGAATATATTAGTCTCAAAATGGAAAATGGGTGATATGGTCCTTTAAGCCTTTAACTAGCAGCAGGATAAAGAGGCCATGACAGCAGCGTCATTTCGGGCTCTACATCCATAAAGCAGCAGCTGATGCAACGCTCTTCCTAGAAAGCCTCCAGCGGGGTCGAATAACACCGCTCCAAAATAAATGACTTGTTTTTTCTGAGGCGACGCTATAGGAGCAGTTCAGATTTATTGTGCGTTGCATTTTGGAGGACCATCTCATGCATGTGGTCAGTCACAGCGAGTCGCAGTGTCCCAGCCTACCTCTCAGGTTACACCCTATATATAAAACATCTCCCTTCCTCCTCCTCCTGCAGCAACACAACTTTCCTGGACGCTCCCTCTCCTCTCACACTGGTCCTGACTTTCTCCTCTGTCATCAGATCCTCCTCAGCCTCTTGCCTTTTACCCGCCGTCCGCCTGGCAGCCATCTGTGCGCTTGGGATTACCAGAGGTCCTTCCAGCGCTGCCATCCCAGCCTTCCTGCAGCGCGCTTTCTTTGGGAATTAGGGTTTCTGAGAGTCTGAACGGAGGACAACCGCTGGACTCCTTCTCTTCTCTTCTCTTCTCTTCTCTTCTCTTCTCTTCTCTTCTCTTCTCTTCTCTTCTTTCTCTTTTTGGCTGAATTTTTTGAATTTTGGCTGAGAGTTTTGACTGAATTTCTAAAGCCTGGAGTGGGATTTTGGCGGACGCCCCACACCATGGATCACTCTCTGTTTGGTTGTTTACGCAGCCCTCGTGTCCCTGCACAGGGCCTCCACGCCGCCATCACCCAGTCGCCGCTGACAGTGCACAGCCGGAGCGACCACGTCTCCTATCCGGATCTACCTGGCTCCTCGCCTCCCTGTGGCTACCCCGCAGGAGAGGACGGCGAAGTGTTTGGCAGTCCGGCCCACCGAGGCCACCTGCCCCAGCAGCACCCCCTCCACCCTCAGCACCCTCCTGACTGGACCGTTCCCCCGCAGATTCCCTCACCAAATGCCCGTCACGCCATCTGCATGCCGCCTCTCGAGGCCGCGGCCCCGGATCCGTGCTCAGGTGGGCCTAACCTGTGCAGCACCAACCCCGATCTGGGTAGCAGCGACCCCATAGGGGCGTCATGTGTGTCTGGGGAATACGGAAGCCAGATTCTGTCCTCAGACAAGTCCGACAGGAGGAGCAGTAAAGCCAAAGATGAGAGCACAGGTAAGACCAGAACGCAGAGATCATGAATCTGGAACAGCTCCCAAATCAGCTTTAGAGCAGAAAAACACCAAATAACTGATCCTTAGAACACAGGAGCAGAGTCCTGATTGGTTCTTTCTCTAAAGAGTTTTTCTAATAGTGAGTTTAATTTTCTCTGCTGCAAATAAACCAACAATTTTAAAGTCGATTTGTCTTTAATGAATCCTGAAAGTCTGATTTTATTTAAAAATGTGAAAGAATCTGCTAGTTTGATTATTTCAGCCTGTTTCCAATGAAAATCAATCAGAATAAAGTTACTTCTAAAATAAAACATTCCTGAAATGAGTTTATTTGATTTAACTTTTCACTTGTTTATGGAAAGTCAGACTTTTAGCATCAATCATTTCATATCAATTGTTTTATATCACTTTTCCGACATTATACTCAAAGTGCTCTCCACAGACATTTGGCCAAAAACAGGATCAGTCATGACAAAAGGAAATCAAACAAAGAAAAGAAAAGAAAAAAAAAAAAAAATCACATGATGAAAAAGTTTGATAAGAATAAATTCTTTTATTAGATAAGAACATAAAATAATACATTAAAATATACTGTATTAACAGATGAAAAATAATAAGCAGGAAGTTAAAATAAAAGGATTAAAATTTGATAAACAAAAATATCAGAAATTGGGGATTTTTACTGCTTTGTTTATGATCAAGATTTTTTTGACAACTTGAGACTTGACATGACAAAAAAAGTGGATTTATTTATTTTTACAGTGTATTAATCTTTTCACAAAACTCAAACCCTGAATGAAATACAATTATTTACAGTTGCTCATCTGATGTACATAATTTTTCTGTCAGAAATAGAAGAATAACTGCATCCTATTTTCCTTAAAATGCATTTTCTTTGTGCTGCATTCTGGATTTCTTACACTTTAATAAATCATTTAACACTTAATTAAGTCCTAAAATCTTATTATCTGAAGAATTTTCAGTAGATGTGTCATTTTTAATGTATTCTGTTATGCTTTAAAATACAGAAAATCCCTGAAATTGTAAAACGACAGCTACAACGTGGAATTATTTCAGCCCAGTTTTTATTTCTTATTTCTGTATTTTAGCAGCACAGGTTGTCGTCCTGTTGTTGGTTTTAAGTGAGTCAGCAGTTATCAGAGCATATTCATACAAATACTTTCTGATCTGAAGTTTTGCCTCCACCAGGACGTTATGTGATCACTGCCCTGTCTGTCTGTCTGTCTGTCTGTCTGTCTGTCTGTTAGCATAATGTTAACATAATGTGTATGTGAGTAGTATGTATTGGGCTTAAACATTGCAAAATTGGCAGTATGGTCCTTTAAATGTTTCTCAAGCTCAGGTTTGAGGCTTGTGTGGGGTCACTTGAAAAAAAAAAATCAGATATGAAGACATACAGATATTAGTTTTATGGAAAGTGCGTTTTGAAATCAATCTACACACGTTTGCATGCAGAATAAAAGTATGCCATCTAAGTGATCATGTGGCTGATCCCATGATCACAGCTCTGTAACTTCTGGGCTCGTGAGAAATTTCTCCTCCTCTAAGGCTACTTCAGATGACTTGTCTTGAAGCCCAATTCTGATTTCTTCTTCTTCTTCTTTTGTTTTTGGTCTATATCTGATTTTGATATTAACCCTAACCCTTCCTGTGTTGTTTGGACCTGAAACACCTGAACGCAGAAACGTGGCTTTATGCAGGAAAGTGTCCATGTACAGAACATCAGGCCGAACTTAGGGTTAATGTGAATAAAACGATGGCAGAATATTCTCATATGATGAAATTGTGCAGCTCTAACACGTGGAGTCTTTGGTTTGAATATTTAGTGCGAACATAAAAAGTGACAGAATATATGTGGCATTTTCTCACAGTGCTTTAAGAAAAATAATTTTAATGCAAAAGTTAGAATGGTAAACATGCTAAATCAACAGGATGACTAATTCTTGGGTTTTTAACACTCAGGATGACATTAAACAATTTAAGTGAAGCTCTTAAAGATGAAGATGAAGATGATGGTGAAGGTTCGGTATCAGGATCTGGTGTTGATCAACGCTGATGTCCTGAATGTACATAACCAACACATATGCTTTCTATGAATGATAAAAGGTCTGAAATGATGTCATAATCTCCAGGATATAGACTAGAAACCACTTCAGCTGGGAGCCTACTCCAGAACTTTCCAATCCCCAAAGCTGAGAGAGAGAGAGAGAGAGAGAGAGAGAGAGAGATTTGATGGACTGACTGAAGAGATCCTCTTTCCTTCAAAGTTATGTGACGTTATGTGATCGGGGGTCTGGGTCTGCTTGTCTGTCTGTCTGTCTGTCTGTCGTCTGTCTGTCTGTCTCTCTGTCTGTCTGTCTGTCTGTCTGTCTGTCTGACTTTTCCAGTTTCCTTCCTCTAACTTGAACTTTACTTTCTGAATCCCAGCATGTTTATTCGTTTCTGGAGTCTAAAGTTAATTTTATGATTTTACTTTTCATTCATTGACACTTAAACAGTTGTTAAAAAAAAAAAAAAAAAAGCAAAGCTGCCCATTTTGTGCTTGTTATTCTTGATTTACAGTAAAAGAAAAAAAAAATCTCAGTCAATGAGGGGAGAAATTCTAGAAATAATTATTTAATTATAGAAAACTGACGAAAATAAAAGTCTAAAACATGACCACCAAAATATTTATTGGTTTTACTGTAAAAAAAATAATTTGATCGGGTTTTGTTTGTAGAATATTCTTAAAAAATTCTTTGCTTTTTTGTCATGTGATTAAGTTTTGATTGAGTCCTTACACCTAAAAACGGTATTGTTTGATGTTTCCAGCTTGACAGAAATGTTCAGACAAAATCTGTCATCCTGTCTAATAAAACATGGTTTTGGTGGCAAATGAAAGATAAGTTCAATGAAAAGTAAAATTTCAGTAAAATTACTTTAGTCTGTAGAGGGTTTAAAGCAGAAAGTGAAAAGGATTTACTTCATCTGGTTCTGTCAACCAGTCCGACAAAACTTGAGTGAAATAAATGTAAAATAGAATCAAACTAAATGAAGAGTTGATTGCAAAAACAGATAAACTCCATTTTCATAAATGTTTAAAGTCATATTTTTTTTATTATTCCATTCAATCAAATGGTACATTTCTTGTGTTTTGTTATGTAATGTATATAGATGTCTTTCATTTTAACTCAACATTGGTTTGATTGATACAACCAGGAATGCACATAAAAGAACATGAATTTAATTTCTTTTATAAATGTTTATGTTTTCAAATCCAGTTTTAGTAAATCAGGCTAAACCACTAGTAAATTCAATCAGAGCGTTACGTTAAATTTACGCAGCTAAGTTGTATTTATGTTGTAGGATTTTGTTCAGAGTCATTAACTTGACTAAATTCTTTTTGTCCTGTCAACTTAAGTGAGTTAAATGATTACAACTTAAACCTTTTTATAATCTTATTTCTAGATATAAAAGCTATGATGAACATGGCAGAACAAGTTGGATTATTTTTGAGAGGACCTCTACTTACAGTAATAAACAACATCGTGTAAGCAACTGAGCACCATGGCATGGAATGCCATTATAGCTTTATAATACAAATGAGAAAAACATACAAAGCGTAGCACATAGCACAAAGCATAGCACATAGCACAAAACGTAGCACAAAGTGAAGCACAAAGCATAGCACATAGCACAAAGCATAGCACATAGCACAAAGCATAGCACATAGCATAAAGTGTAGTACAAACTGAAGCACAAAGCATAGCACAAAGCACAAAGCGTAGCACATAGCACATAGCATAAAGTGTAGCACAAACTGAAGCACAAAGCATAGCACATAGCACAAAGCATAGCACATAGCACAAAGCATAGCACAAAGTGAAGCACAAAGCATAGCACAAAGCACAAAGCATAGCACATAGCACAAAGCATAGCACAAAGCACAAAGCATAGCACAAAACATAGAACAAAGCATAGCACATAGCACAAAGCATAGCCACAAAGTGTAGCACAAAGCACAAAACATAGCAATAGTGCAAACAAACTGTAGCACAATGGGTAGGTTTGAATTGGTTTTGGTAGGTTTGGATTGGATTGGTTTGGGCAGGTTTGGTTTGGTAAGTTTAAATAGCTTAAGTGTAGGTTTGGGTAGGTTTAGATTGGTTTTGTAGGTTTGGATTGGTTTGGCACAGTATTTATTAATTACTCCATAAAACCTCAATACTTGTAGATTTCTGCCTCAAATTTGGTTCACTTGTGGACAGGAAGTGTGGAAACCAGAAAATGTAAAATAGAAAGTTTTACAAGTAAGACTCAGAGAAGTTATATATATATATATATGTGTGTGTGTGTGTGTGTGTGTGTAAACAAGCTCAATTTAAAAAAAAAAGTTTTTTCTGAGCTGTGTTTTCATGAAGAATATTAAATGTGTTAAATCTAAATGTACGTGTCTTCTTCAATTTCCTCATGTTTCATAGTTCTGTGATGAACAGATGAGAAGTTATAAAGCATTAAGCAGGAGAAAATGGTGTCCAGAGGTTAAATCAACAAGTCATGTCCAGTTTGAATCGTCTTTGTGCCATCGAGCTGAAACAAGCTTTTTTCATAGTTTTAATCTGATGACGGCCATATTTATCTCATGTTGAAGGTAAAGTATGAATCTGCACATTAAGTACAAACTGAGATGTAGAGAAGGAAAAGCAGAAAGTCTCCAAAATGACAAAGTGCTGCCGGAATAAAAGCATCAGGAAGCAAACTCCCTGCTTCCTCCGTTAAATCCCAAAGAGTACAGCACCAATCGATCTGCATTAAAAAGTGATTGGCACTCATCACCTGCTTTCATTTTATTTTGGTTTCAGACGGGCTCCTGCAGTTTATCAAACACCTTCCATTTTTCAGTCCCCCTCCCTTTTCCTCCCTCTCTCTTTTGGAGACTGAGCTGTGGCTGGAAAATGTTCTGTTTTTCATTTCAGAGTCTCAGGACGGGAGCTATAAGTCAAACATGAACAGCAAGCCCAGGAAGGAGCGCACAGCCTTCACCAAGGAGCAGATCCGGGAGCTGGAGTCCGAGTTCGCTCACCACAACTATCTGACCAGACTCAGACGCTACGAAATCGCCGTAAACCTCGACCTCACCGAACGGCAAGTATGTTTCCTGCTAAGCAGGAGAAAAACATTCAATCTACAGTTCCACTAGCACGTACAAGCGATCTGATTGGGTTCTTTACCTCACGTGTGTCATGTATCAGATATCAGATATATGTTGTGAAGATATAAATGGTAAAACAAGCGAATGGAAACCAGATATTCTCAAATCTGATTTCAGCCACATACAAATGTATAAATAAATCAGATATCAGGTATATGCCAATATGTGACTGAAGTTGCTCAGCCACTTTCTTGAAATAATGAAAAAATAGTGTCATTCTTTAGTGCTATGTTTGCGCTGAAAAAATTATTATTTGTGCTGCTTCTGTTTTTAAGATATTAACAATTATATCAAAGGTCACCCAGAGGTGATCTAGCTCGCCAACTTTGTCCGATTTGAACCAAACCAGTGCCATTCTTTAGGTGCTACGTTTGTGCTGATTTGTGCTGATTCCGTTTGTTTCCATATTTGTGCTGCTTCTGTTTTCAAGATATTGATATAATTGTTAATATCTTGAAAACGGAGGCAGCACAAATAATAATTTTTTCAGCACAAATCAGCACAAACGTAGCACTAAAGAATGACACTATTTTTTCATTATTTCAAGAAAGTGGCTGAGCCAACTTCAGTCACATTATGCCAATGTGATTGTTATCTAAATACACAGATCAGAATATCTTTGCCATTCTTCTACTTTATCTGCGTAACTAATCAATATGATGACAACTCTCCATCAACAGAAATGAGGACAAACTATACATATAGACAGTATATCAGACATATTGATGTGGTGCTTATGCTAACAGATGTGTTAGTGTGTGATAACAGGCTCTGTTACAGCTGCCACAGTCCAACTCCACCCACATGACCAAACCACAGATCCTGATGGAGAATCTTAGTGATAGATGCTCACACAACATGTTGAATATTTCTCTCCGTGTTGGAAAGTTTCTAACCCGCTGATAATTGTCAAAGGTTTAACCATGTTGCTTGTACCCAGACTTCCTGTGAGCTGAGGTAGCAGCGATCATTGCTGCAACATGGATTCCAATCCTTCTTCTCCATCTGAAAACATGATTAAGTCTTTGTGGACCTTTAAAGCTGCTTCAGAAACCCATGTTTCTGCACGTAGAGTATTTTAGGCCTAAACTGCATAAACATAGGTATCGCTCTCGGCCACCTAAAAAAGCCAAATAGACAAAAAAATCACAATAGGGCATCATGACCTGTAGTGTAAATGTAGTCTCTGAATGAGTGGTGGCTTTTATTTTGTTTTATTGACCTCTACTGGCAACATTATGTATTGCAACAACAATCAGCATGTTGAAACTTTGATTCTACTCTATTTAAGGCAATAAGTCAATTTTCACATAAACACAATAATCAGATTGAAATTGTTATAGCGTATCACTGATATACTCTGAGGAACTAGATTGTGTGACTATGAATTGATTTACTCAAACATGTAAACAATTTATTTTTTTATTTTTTTATTTTGCATTCATTGATTTTATTCTACATTTAGCTCTCAGGTGCTACGTGTTCCTTCTTCACATGTATTCTATGTTATTTCCTGTGTGGTGTGTTATGAGCTGCTCTAAACAAGGGATAAATAAAGTTGTATTGCATTGAAATGAATTAAATTGATCAGCTAAAAATCAGTGTGAACATTCTGCACATGCATTTCCTCACATGCCGTACTTCTCTCTCACACCACAGGATCTTATGAATGTATAAGGTTCCCTCCACATTTGTGTCTTATTTACAGTACAGAGTGCTTGTAAGCATACTGAATGGGTTGAACTTGTTATATTATGAAGAGTAAGGCAGCTTTTCTATCTGAGATCCAAAAGAAAAATATCTGGAGAAGAGATGATAAATCTCTGTACTCATTCTAAACTAATCTGTCATTTGCTGCTTTGTCTTGAGAAGATGACCTTTTTTCTTTTAGCCCTTATGGCTGAAATGTGTGAAAATACTGGTCGCTGGTGGAAAAAGTGTGTTTCTTTACTTACCATCACCACATAGAAAAGGATTCCCTAGTAAAAGTGAAACTGAGAAATCAGTACATATCTGCTCATTGCTTGGGAGGAGCAGGGTTCATATAAATTGTAGCTGCAGAAGAATTAGAGGTTACGACAGGAAATGGTGCTTCCTATAACTCAGTTCAATAGTTTAATGACAGCTCAGCCTGATGTCCACTTCTGTGTCTGAGATAGACAAAGACACCATTTGACATCAGTTCTGGGCTTCCACAGCAATGCTCATCTAATTTGTTCTAATTTGTACTGATAAATAGCCACATAGAAAAGGATTCCCTAGTCAAAGTGAAATTTGTCCACTCAAAACTCTACTTAATGGTACAATGTGTCACCCTACTGCAAGAAATGCTGATTTTCCATTATTAAAGTGTGTAATTCATTAAAAAATAATCAGAGTAACAACACAGTGTCATGCTAAATAAGCTCTGTGATAGCTGAAGCTCATTCATAAAGCTTCTTTTACATTAATCATCACATCTTTGACCTGTTACTGACACGTTGTTGTCAGGTGTGTCTCAGGTAAAAACGAAGATCAATATGTCATTGAGCTGCTTCATATTTAAGAGTCATAATTTATCCTGATTCATCTGCTATTAAAGAGAAACTGACACCTTAAATTAGCAACCCCCCCCCCCCCCCNCCCCCCAAAAAAAAGCAAATACTGCTTTCCATGTTTTAAGAGACTTACATGAATAAAAGAAAGATAAGAGATGCAGGCACTACCAAGAGTTCCACTGCACAAGTAGTGGTGTTGTGTGTGTGTGTGTGTGTGTGTGTGTGTGTGTGTGTGTGTGTATGTGTGTGGGAGAGAGAGCACAAAGGGTGATCCTTGATGAAGAATCTCAGGGTCACTCTAATCCTCCATTTAAATAAACAGATCAACTGAGTGTTTTATCTATGAAATGTATTGATACAGATACAGTTTAAAACAGCATCAGATTTCATTTTATTTTATTTATTTATTTAGCCTTTATTTAACCAGGTATGTCCCATTGAGATCACAGATCTCTTTTACAAGAGAGACCTGGCCAAGAGGAGCAGCCACACAAAGTTTCACATAAAAACACACAGATCAAAGAGTAACAATGGCACAATCATAAAAAAACATCTATACATTGACCACCTAACTTCCATGGATTTCACCAAAGACTTAAATGCATTTAGGGTCACCAAACTTTGAAGTCCAAGATCAGCCTGTAAATTGTTCCAAGAGGCAGGCGCAGAAAACCTAAAGGCCTTCTTTACAACTTCTGTTCAGGCTTTGGGAACACTGAAATGTAAAAAATCCTGAGAGCGGAGATTGTGATTTCCAGATTCCTGGGTAAAAATACAAGTTAAATAAGAAGGCAAATTGCCGATGATGACCTTGTAAATAAAAACATACCAGTGACTAAGGCGGCGTGTACATAAATCAGGCCAATTTACAAATGAGTACAATACACAGTGGTGAGTAAGATATCCACAGTTTGTAATGAATCTCAGAACACCATGATACACACTATTCAGCATACGAAGGCAGTGAGCAGAGGCAGTCATGTACAACACATCACCATAATCAAGTACTGGTAAAAAGGTAGATCCACCAGTTTTTTTNTCTATAATAAAACCCTAATAAAAGCTTCAGTTTTTTAGCAACATAATGAATGTGCTCCTTAAAAGACAATTGATCATCAATTAAAAACCCAAAGTACTTAAGAGTAGACACCAACTCAGTTTGGTTACCATTCATGGTAACAGTTTGTATAGACAAAATTGATCTTGCAGCACTTGAGTTAGTGAAAAACATAAGTTTAGTTTTGTCCGAGCTGAGAACAAGCTGCAATTGGTTAAACTGTTCTTGTACTCTATCAAAAGCAAATTGAAGGTATTTAAGAGCCTTAGCAGGAGTTGGTGCAAAGCAATAAATAACAGTATCATCAGCATAAAAATGGAAAGCTGCATTTGGAATATTTTGACCAAGAGAATTTATGTATAAAGTAAATAATAATGGTCCTAGAACCGAACCTTGTGGAACCCCCTTTTGGACCAGTAAAACCTCTGAGGTAGTTCCCTGAATAGTCTGGGTTTTATCTGTGAGGTAATTTCTAAACCACCCAACTGCATCTACAGAAAAAACAGACTCTAAAAGACAACCAGTCAAAATATTGTGGTCGACAGTATCAAATGCCTTACAGAGGTCAATAAAAAGAGAAAGACAACACTGCCATTTGTCAAGTGCTTCAGTTATATCGTTTATGACCTTCACAGCAGCAGTAGTGGTACTATGATTTTTATGGAAACCTGACTGAAATGTAGACAAAATAGAGTTTGTAGTCAGGTACTCTTTTACTTGCTCACAGACCAGGGTTTCTAGCACTTTAGCCAGGACAGGGAGTTTAGAGATTGGCCTATAATTATTCATGATACTTGGGTCTCCTCCTTTCAAGAGGGGAATAACAAATGCAGCTTTCCAAGCCTTGGGAATCTTATTTGTTGACAAAGTGAGATTAAAAATGCGACACAAAGGTTCACCAATAAAATCAGATGCCAGTTTTTAAAAGACAGGCTCTAAATTATCTTGTCCAGTGGGTTTTCTGAGATCAAGATTTTTAAGAGCTTTAATGACCCCTCTCGTGGTAAAGGGGGTGAAGTTAAAAAGCTGGCCATTGTCAGCAGCTCTGACATTAATTTGAGATACTCTAGGAGTATTTTCAGTATCAAACAAGAAGCCAGAAGAAATAAAGTGCTTATTAAAATGATTCAACATTTCTGTTTTGTCAGTTACCCTGACACCATCCATAAGTATACTTGGCGGAAGGTTTATTGAATTACAGCTGGCAGACAATGATTTAATGGCTTTCCAGAATTTCTTTGGATGTTTTAGGCTTTCTGTGGTATCATGGACAGATAATATTCAGCCTTAAATTTTCTGAGAAGGGAGGTGAATTTATTCCTCAGTTGTCTAAAATGAATCCAGTCAGCCTCTAAACCTGATTTCCGTGCTCTGGCCCATGCTGAGTTACGTTCATGAAGTACGTCTGATAGCTGAGATGTGAACCAGGGATTATCACGCCCTTTGATTCTTAGTTTGCGGCATGTTTGTTTATAATATCAGTGAAACTAGTATAAAAATAATTCCAGGCAAGTTCAACATCATCAAATAATTCAATTCTATCCCAGATGAAATGATACAAGTCATGTAAGAAAACCTGCTCATTGAACATCTTCATGTTACGTTTTTCAACAAAACGTGGCTTATTTTTAAGCATCTTTGTATCACGTACCGCTGCTATCACACAATGATTGCTCACATCATTTGGGAAAACACCTGTGGCAACAAATTTAAAAGGCTTATTTGTTAAGACTAAATCAATAAGTGTAGAGTTTTGTAGACATTTGGAATTGGGTCTTGTAGGGGAATCAATTAATTGTGTGAGATTTAAAGAGTCACACTGTGCTTTCAACGCATTGGACGCAGGGGTTAGCCAGTCCCAATTCAGATCACCAATCAAGATAATTTCATTATATTTCAGTTGTGACAGAAGACGCATGAGAGTGGACAAAGAGTTACTAAGGGCAGATGGGGGCCTGTAACATCCCACCAACATAATATGATTATTTCTAGATAATTGTATTTCAAGATCCAGCAACTCGAGTTCTTTACTCACAGATTCAGAAAGCACTAATTTAGTATCAAATTTATGCTTGATATAGATAGCCACTCCACCGTCTTTTCTTTGGCGATCAGTACGAGAAACATTGTAGCCATCAATACAAATATCCTTATCCTGCACTGATTTAGTAAGCCAAGTTTCAGATAAAACAACAATATCAGCATTTGTAGATGTTATCCAAATCTTTATCATATCCAGTTTGGAGAGTAAACTCCTTACATTGATATGAATAATCCAAAGACCAGATCTAGCTTTAAAATCTGCAGGTGTAAAAACTTGTGAAAGATTGTCAGGACCTGGATTTGTCTCAACATTCCCTGAAAGCAGTAGTAATAATGCAACCAAAGTTTGTGCTTATTGTGCTTATTGTTACCATCAGTCACCAGGCCAGAAGAAATGCATTATTGATAGGGGAAGTTGGAGAAATATAGAAATAGTCTCTCATAACAAGGAGACAATAGGGGTGGAGGGGCTCCTCTGCAAAAAGCAGCCATTTAGATGTATCCACAGTATCCAACTCCCTCAGCTGAGTAGGAATTGTAAAAGTAGTTTTGCAACAGACACTGATGGGTAAAGTAAAATTGTCATAGAACAGTACATCCTGAGGTAGTGCTGTAGAGGGGTTGCCAGACCCATACAGGCTCCCAGTAGTGCATAAAAATAAAAAACTCAATACAATCAATAGCAACATAGTATGAGTCATTAAAAAAAATAGGAACTAAGAGATCTTAATTCAAATCAGTGGGTCTGAGATCCTGATAAAGAGATCCAGTCATGGGAGTTTAAAAGTCCAGGCCAGCGAATCCAAAACTCCAGGCCAGGTATTCAGTGAGACAAAATACCAACCTTCAGGCAGAAAGGATCACAACTTCAGCAGGTCAATAATCCAGGCCAGGTTTTCCTTTAGTTAACAGCAGCGTGGGGAGAAAGCTGGTGACAATCCAGAGCAGGTGCTTTACCTCCACTTATAAATCCAGAAAATGTTGAACCACACATCAAGCAGTGCAAAACAATCACTGGATTGTGAATTGATTGTGGATCAGTTCCAGCAGACTCAGACATGACAGCACCAATCCTGCAGCGTTTCGCATAGCAAGCGACCCATCATGAGTCCACTCAAAAAGTCAGCGCCCAAAGTTAAAAGTTGAGATAAAATCCAGCTTCCACTTCCACTTTCAGTCTGATGGTGAATTTCATAATGATGAAATTCACCATCAGACTGAAGCACATCTTCATTTTTTTTGTTGCAGTGTGTTTTATGAATCACTTCCCTGACATGTAAATAAGGAAATACAATAGTAAAGCTATAGATGAGAACTGAGTTAACTGGATTCAAGTTTTTAATCCTGAAACGTTTCACCATTCATCAAAATGGCTTCATCAGTCAGAAATGAATGCACAGAAGGATGTTGATGCATTCATTTCTGACTGATGAAGCCATTTTGATGAATTAGTAGTATTCGGTATTAATGATGCATTTCTGCCTGCCTGGTTTTTCCTGCTTGTCATAATGTTACGATTCACCAGGCATTCATCGCACAATCTGACACATATCAAACCACATTACATATATTATTACACCAGCTCACACATGACATGCAGTGAATGCACTTTCAAGATCACCGTTATCCCTCAGTTTGCAGGAGGCGTAACTAAGTGAACCTTTCAGTTCGCACCTTTAAGTTAAGTTGTTTTGAGTTTGGAGACAGTCAATATATGGCTTTCATTAAAATCTGCAAAAGGCTCAGTACAGAAAAACTCTCCATGTTTTGACATCAGCAAATGTTGGACATGTCAGACTAATGTAGTGAGGCTAATCAATTCCAAACTGCTGTGAGTCTTTGAAACGTCGGCGCTGCTGCTCGTCCTGATGCTGTGAGTCAGAGTCCAGATGTTTCTTCATCATCATAGAGAAACATTCACACGAAGTTAACGGTTCTGCTCTTCATTCTGACGGCTAAAATGGTTTGGAAACAGTTTGTGTGTGTGTGTGTGTGTGTGTGTGTGTGTGTGAGAACAGCCATTCTGAAAAGATTCTCATGTATTTCTGCAAAGTAGAAGAAATATTTATTACAGTATTTCTTTTTAACATAAATGTGTGATTTTATGTTTTTCTTTTTAACATAAACGTGTGATTTTATGTTTGACTGAATGGATCCCAGAGGTCTGTACCACGAAGCCTGTTCAACAGATCCAGGGTTTCTTTGCCACAAAGCCTAAAACTCCAGTCAGAGATAACGGGTACCATGATGCTGGTTATCAACCGTCTTTGTCAACCCAGGCTTTCCTCATCAAGCTCTCTGCGCATTCACATAAAGAGGGCATGTCGGCCTCATTTACCTCTACTACTGGACAAAATGGACCAATCAGAGCTGTTTATTTCAGTCAGGAGGAGCAAAGTTATCATGCAGCGCTATGAAGATTTCAAACACATCATAACTGCTAAAAGCAATGCCGTTGCTGCAAATAAGGCTAGGGAGGAATGCTGCAGAAAGTTGCTGATAGTTTATGTGTAAGTTTTCTGTAATTTACCACTCAATGCATCTCAATGCACCGTTTATTCCTAACGTGATGCTGCACATTCTACAGCTCTGACACTTTAAACCTGATGCAGCAGATTTAAATATTATACTGAGAACTGCATTTAGGTCTGACACTGTCCATGTAGGATACATAACAATAACTAGTTTTTGACCAAATCAAAGTGAAATTAATTTTAATAATTTGTTGATCTAATCAAATTTTTAATCAGCGTTCTATTGGCGCTGTACACTGTATACTATTAATGTAAATTGATAAACTGATTCATGATGTAGTATATTAATGTAAA
>VXCM01005897.1:0-27801 GCA_014773175.1 Lucifuga dentata
AAAGCTGATAGCTAAATAAGAGCCATTGAGTAATTGTGCAATTCATAATCTGAATAATCGATTATTTGTTTCAATAATGGATAGATTATTCGACTATCAAAATGGTCGTTAGTTGCAGTCCTATTAGATATGCTCTGCATATCTTTCTTTATGCTCTGCATAAAGAAAGTACAGCTTCCTGTAATACCATCAGAGGCAAACTGGCTGTCGCACATGGAAGCAACAACTGCTGTGTGTGAAATGTACGAAGAGGCAATCTGAGAGACATCTAACAGGCTAAATATCTGGACTTGTCAGGACTCTAAATCCTGTCATCCTGATAACAGGATGTGTTGTGACCAGCAAATGTCAGCAGCAACGAGCTACAGCCAGTGAGGGTGAGACATGGGGGGGNGGGGGGGGGGGGGGGGAGTCAACCTGCAACAAAACTTCAGCAGGCATGACTCCATATTCTTTTCTTTTTCTGGATAGTTTTATCACTCCAGATCAGCGCACAAAAGCTGGATCTGTTGCATCTTCCGGATGTCCATTTATGAAAGAAGGAAATCCTGTTATAAGTGTCATGTTGCATAATTTCCTGCATCACTTCTCATGTGTTTTTGTGACTAAACACACAAGGATCTTTTCCTTATTTACATGACAGCAAGTGGTTCATAAAACACCCTCACACTAAAATGAAGACGAGTTTCAGTCTGACGGTAAATTTCATAATATGAAATTTGAGCGTTGTTTAAAACTATTTACCTCACATGTGTTAGTGATCAATACATTTTATAGATAAAAACACTCAGCTGATCAGTTTATTTAAATTCTAGTGGCACTGAATCTGTTCAGCAAGCATCATCCTCTGCATATCTCACCAACCTCTAACCCCTGTGCACCAGGGCTCCTGGTAGTATCTGAATCTCTTAAAGCCAGAATTAATTTTTCTTTGCTGGTTTAATGTGTTTCTCTTTGACAGCAGATGAATCAGGATAAATCGTGACTTTTAAATATGAAACAGCTCAATAACACAATGATCTTCATGTTTATCTGAGACTCACCTGACAACAATGTGCTGGTAACAGTGATTAATATAAGGGAAGCTTTACGAATGAGCTTCAATTATCACACCACTTATTTAGCATGATGCCATATAGTTACCATGATTTTTTTTTTTTTTTTTTTTTGAAATACCCTGAACCTTAAGAAACAGTGGGAAAATTCCCAAACTGTTTCCTAACACACAATAACAGAAGCAACTTAACTGAGGAGCTGCAGCTGCTAATTAGTTATTAATGATTCACATGTGCCAGCAGAGCTGCTTTGTGGTGAAAAAGAGCGAGTGTGTTTCATTTTGCAGGTTTAACACATCTGTGATGAGCTGCTGCTGGTTGAAACCTGTATGTGAACTTCACCATTTTTTTTTTTTAAACACGGTGCAAAGTTCTTTGATACTTCGGACTTTAAATGTATAATGTTAACTAGCTGGTTAGTAATGTGCACTGCAGAATGAAGCATGTATTAAATTAATACTGCACAGCAAAATCAAAGGCTTAAGTTAAAATACATCATTTTAATTACAGGGGCCCTGAGTTTTACTTTCACCCTCCCCCACTGTTTGTGTTGTTAGTAATTATTAAGATATACAGTGAATTCAGAAAGTATTCAGACCTTCACTTTGTCCAATCTGACAGCCACAGATAAAGTTCATTTTCTCTCATTAATCTCAATACTCCATCCTGACAAAGCAAAGACGTTTCAGACAAAACAGCATCATTCAGGCTGTCAGAGGAGACCCAATCCATGAAGACCTCAGGGAACGCACCAAGGCATCATCTGAAGAACGATCCTTGGAATTTTCTGCAGCTTTGATGGTCCTGAAGAGTACATTTATGTCACCAATGGAAATAACATCGACAAAACAAATTTTTTATTTTTCTTTTACTAACAGCAGATGTAGATCAGTAAAAAAAAGCCATGGGCCGCATTGTTTACCTGCAAACTTTTATCATCTTATTAAAAATATTTATTTTATTTCAATCTGTCAGAGTTACATAAGCAACTATTTTGAACTTCTCCATTGCTTTTCATTTTCAGAGGTAGAATAAGACACTTATGATGTCATCACGATTCCCACTTCAGGACCTACTAATTTATGGTTTCAAACAACAACCTGTTTGTCCTGAACCAATTTATTTTTGAACCAATTTATTTTTGGTCAAAATACTCAGAAAGGTTCCGAAACCAGAACAGAACCTGTGGCGATGCCTTATGGCTTCCATCTTTCTTAACATAAGAAATTTGGAACTGCCTGCCAAGAGATGGACCCCCCACCCCCACAAAATTCAGCAAATGGGAAAAAGGGCTGTAGTCATGGAGATGATGCTCCAGGGTTAGATGCTCCAAGATTAGGTTTAGATGCTCCAGGGTTATGGTTAGACGGTCCAGTGTTATAGTCCAGGGTTAGGGTTAGATGCTCCCGGATTAGATGCTCCAGGATTTGAAGCTTCAGGGTTAGACACTCCAGGGTTAGGGTTACACCAGGAGTACTCAAATACAAGTCTTGAAGATCCGCAAAGAAAATATTCAATAAGACAAAGGTCTGTTTATTAAGGTCAGTCAAGCCAGGGTCGAGTTGGGATTCTAATTTTTCCCGGCTGAGATCTACCTGCACTATCAACTGTCAATCTGCGCTGTCACTCTCAATGAGCCCAACACCGTGTCAACCCATCGTTGTCATGGAGATGATGGGACCCTGAATGTGGCTGGACCAAACCAAAGCAGAGCAGACATTCTCACACAGACAGTGGAGCAGTTTCGCTTTCTCCGCTGCGAAGAAAGCGGAGAATTTTGACTCATTGCTTCGCAGTTATGTCTCGCAGATAATACAAATAATATATATGAAAAGTATAATTTGCTCAGGAGACAGTTGTGGTTCAGTCCAGATCGGAGTCCGGACTTTGAGGATGACTTGGTTAGATGCTCCCGGGTTAAACGCTCCAGGGTTTGGGTTAGACACTCCAGGGTTAGATGCTCCAGGTTTCTTCTGTGTTAATGAGAGAAGATGACATCTCAGCAGCACTCCACCAATATTCAGGACTTTTAGGTAGAGCGGCAGGATGGAAACCACTCCTCATTTGGACTTTCCAAAAGAGAAACGGAAAGACTCTCAGACCATGAGATTTTGTGATGAAATGAAGACTGAACTGTGGTCTGAATGCCAAGAGTGATGTCCGCTCATCACATGGTTAATACCGGATCATGAAGCACTGAGATTAATTCAACCTTAAGTGTGGCTGTAAGTGAAAACGTGAGGAAGTCTGAAGGCTTTTTTCAATATTACATATATATTTTAACACAGATCACTTATTAAAAATTAGGAAAGCACATCATTCATTCAACAAGCAATTAACAATATACATAAATGGCCGGAATAGTTTGAAAAATTGAAACAGCTATTCATTGTTATACAACAGTAATAACTGAAACTAATAATTCAGTAGTGAAACTAGTAATTCATAGTTGTTGCCAGAGAGGTTTCAATTCAGCTCTTACTTTCATAAAGTTACTATTTGTTACAGGTTGTACTGGATTGTATTACAATAAACAGGTGTTTCTATTTTGCTGGCCACTAAATGTATATTTAAATAATATTCACGCCTAATTCACCAAACAGTAAAATAAAAATAGTAATTTACTAAAGCATAAAAGGTGTTTCATTTTATTCTATTTTTTTCTGTTCAAAATGTGGATTTTTAAAACTGGAGACCAGTTTGAGTCTCTGAAGTGTCTATTTAACAACTTAAGGCTGAGCAGACATTTGACCTAAAGCAATAACTAACAACAAAATTACTGAACAAAATTAAGGATTAATTGATATCATTATTTAATGTATCCGTCATTATGCTTATCCTATTTTCTAAAGGTTCCATGGTTATTTTTATCATCATCATTTTATATTCTTACTATTATTATTACTATGCTGGGTGTTAGCTGATGTTGTATTAATTGTGATAATAGGTATTGCGATTATGTCATATAACAGCCTTGGCATGATGATATAGTTCATGTTCTGTATAGTTTATGCAACAACCTGTACATATATGGATACTTTAGCATCAGTACTGTAGTTTTTATTCTAGCAATGTAATGTAGCACATGGCACTTTTTTTTTTTTTTTANTTTTTTTTTTTTTTTTAATGACTATGTGTGTATAGTTGTAGTTGAGGTTTGAATGTGGAATAGATGTGGGTGTGTATGAAACAGCAACCTTGATGCCTAAGCCAAATTTCTCCTTGGACTCTAATAAAGTTAACCTTGACTTTGACCCTTGATCTGAACATGTCTCAACATGTGTTTCAGTCTTAGTTTTCATGTGCAGATTAAAAACTTATGGTGTTTTTTTTTTAAAGTACATGTGGTCTAATGTGAGTGTCAGAGCCGTCATAAGGAAGAATCCACTCCACCCGTGAAAAAACCTTGTCAAAATCACCAGTCTGACTGACACGATCCAAATCAATTCAAACTTTCAGCTTCTTCTCACTTGATATTTGACAGATTTATTACTGAACGTTTCCATTGATTTGTATGGATAAAACTAGAAACATAGTGTGGTGCATGAATTAATTACATGAAAAGCCTCTTCATCATAACATGCTGGATGTGAACATGGCCAATATGAGGACATCATGTGCCGAGTAATTAAAGGCTCATTGTTTAAGTGTTTAAGCTATGAGACTGAGACACAGGTGAAAGGAGTCACATGACCTACCTTTATTGTTACATGGGCTGTTGAAGCTGGCCTGGCCGTGCGTCTTCAGGTGACTGGTGATATAAGCGGCGCTCAGCATTTTACCACAGATGTTACAGGTCACTTTGCCTTCATGTCTGATCATGTGGGAGCGTAGACGGTCTTTGGTGGCGAAGGCTGAGGTACAAGCCTGAGAGAGAACATACATGTATATACATACAAGCCTGAGAGAATATACATGTACAGACATACAAGCCTAAGAGAGAACATACGTGTACATACATACAGAACTGACAGAGAACATATGTGTACAGACATACAGGCCTGAGAGAGAGAAATCAGCTAACAATGGTATTTATTCTGTATGTCAGCAGACCCAGCAAGTACTGAAGAACAAACTAATTCCTTAAGGTTAAACTGCCTGAAGATGAAACAGGAAGTTAACAGGAAATTAAAATCAGCTAACAATGCATTAGCTTCAACACCAGATGTCATTCATTTCTAGGGTAGATACTATGACAGAATGTAAATACTTTCATCTTGGCTTAGGGGGGGGTGCACATGCGCGCACATACGCATGCGCATACACACAATTTAGGCTAAACATTCTCGTATTTCAGACTATGAGCAGCTTCAACCCCCAATAAACACGCAACTGTTTCAACCTCTGAATAATTTATCCAAAACCTGGACATTACCTGGTTCAAAGCTCCAACTGAACTCATGGAAAATGTCATCTTAAGGCAGGTTCATATTACATATTACACATATTAGACGTGTTGCCAGATATGTATGTGCATGTATTGGATCAGTTTCAGTCGCATGGTGCTGTGCGTGATTACATGTTCATACATGTTCACTATTGTTTGGTCAGATCACACTTGGGTTAATTTTTCCTTTCATATGGTTTGTTTATGCAGGTCTGAATACAGTGATCACATCTGGGTGTGAACAAAAACAACCACACTGAGACCACCTCCTCAAAACAGTTCCAAATTACCTGTGGAGCAAGTTCTTCATGGTCTCAACATGATCCTCACTTGTCCTAAACCAAATCTACTGATCTACTGACTAATCTAGATGTGGAGACAGTTGCTGTGTGTTTAATGATTAACCACAGCTGCAATTAAGTTTGTTTTATATTAGACACTTGTCAGAAATCCTTTACTTAAAACCACTTAACACGTTGATTGTTGAAACAATCTTTACCACAGCCAAACACCACCTTTGATGATCAAATCAAACGGATGCTGTTAAAGGTGGAAACACATCAATCTTAGTTCAGGTTAGCATGTGCTTGTATGTTGTCAGCATTTTGCTCCATTCTCCTATTCAGCGTCTTCTTCATATCATGTGTGGTTTTCCACACGTTGTCTTGAAGTCAGATTCAGCTTCTGCTGTCATAGTTTTCTTCTTTATGGATCAGATGATGCTATGACTAGGAAAGGATCCACATTCATCTTTGTTACTCTGATTTACTTTGAAAGCATAGCAAACTACTTCCTGTTCTGATTTTCTTTCTCCACCCCAAGACATTTCTGACCAATGAGCAGAGAGTGTTGTCACATGACTTTTGCTGATATATTTTGGTTTGATTGGATGTTTTCCTGTGTGAAACTGAACCAAACCAAACGGTGAATGCAGCATTGGAATAATTTACTTCCTGATTCTGAGCAAATGAAAGATGGTCTTAGATCAAAGCCACTGAATATTTTCGTGCCGAGATCACTTGTGGTGACTCGATTCTGTTGTCCATGAAAAACTGCTGGACAGTAAAACTTGCTGCCGTATAAAGTCTGACTGATTGTCCTGGTCATGTATGAATAATATGAGAGCAGAATGCAGAGGGGAAGAAACCGACTCAGGAATCTTACCGTGACTTGGCACTTGAACGGCCTCTCTGAGGAATGGACATGCTTGACATGACAGCTGAGGTGATCTGGTCTACGGAGAGAGAAGACAACACAAAAAACTGAAATGCTTCAGCTTCAGAGGTCACAAACTTTAGTAATGCCAACGATATTATTACCAAAATTATATGTTCTATAATATAAAATCAAGTTTCCCATACATAGGTGAAACTTGGGCAGCCCGCCCAGTTTCTGAAGACACCCTGCTTTCGCAGAACAACCCAGCCTTAAAAACAAAACAACTCTGACTAACATACGCACAACATAAGCGAAAGCAGAGACAGTGAGAAAGCGAAACCGAGAGTCCGACTGCTGCACTGTTTGTATGCGTCTAGTTCCAGGTCAGCCTGGACCTGTTTCCTTGAATACACTCAGTAAGTTTTCTACTAGATTTTCTACTAAATTTTGAAAGAATGTCTTCACTTTTTTATACAATAATGTAATTTAGAAGACAAAACCCTAACAACATTTTCCAGAATTTAACAGAATCTAAACAGGGCTTTGAAAATCGAAATCGAATTGGAAGGCCAGAATCGATATCCAGCCCTAGTAAATATCATCAGACAACCACGTACCCCCAACATAAACATCTGTTACCAGTATCTGTTATCAGTGTTTTTATCTATCAAAGTTATTGATCACTAACACACGTGAGACATATACAGTTTAAAACATTATTAGATTTCATGAAATTTACCGTCAAACTGAAACTCGTCTTCATTGTAGTCTGACGCTGTGTTTTATAAATCACTTCCTGACATATAAATAAGGAGACTGTAGTAACGCCTCTTTAAAGATAAACGAGATAGACAGATAGAAGATAGAAGATGTTGGTAAGAGACATTTATGAATGAAGGAACATGGTTATGTGATGATATTTGCTTTTAAATCTGAATTAATTCCTAAAATGTTGTTAAAGCTGATCCAAATACCTGGAGAAGCCCTTCCCACAGACGGAGCAGATGTAAGGCTTGTGAACGCCGCCATCATGGGAGCGGACATGGTACGTCATGCGATCCTTTCTTTTGAACCTCTGCTGGCAGATGGGACACTCAAATGGCTTCTCATCTGAGTGTGACAGCTTGTGGCGGTTGAGGTGGTAAACGTCACGGAAAGCCTTCCCACACATGTCACAGCCGTGATTCTTTTTCACTGGCTTGGGAGGTTTCTTAGGGATATTCTGCTGCTGTTGGTGTTGCATTGGCGTCATGATGCTCGTGCCTGTGGATGTTGAGGTGGTGGCTGTAGTCAAAATACCGGCGACAGTAGTGATGTATGAAGAGTTGCCACTATTTTCACGTGGTACGGTGGATATGAGCGGCACCATGGTGGGGGCTGTTTGTGTCTTCTTAGGCCGTGAGACCATTTTAATGCCAGTATGGCAGGATTCGTGCCGCCGCAGATGATAGCTGTCCCGGAAAGCCTTGTTGCAATAGCCGCAGATGAAAGGCGTCTTGGATTTAGGCTCCTTTTTGACCACTGCAACAGGAGGCCCTCCTCCTCCGGTCACGTTGCCCACATTGTCTTTAAGGAGTTCTGCAGCACTGACTGGAGGCTTCTGATCCAAGGGAATAGGCAGCACAGGTTTCTGATCCGGTGGCTCTGTTGCAGAGTTAAGGAGGGGCAGGAGACTGTTCCCCGTCACTTGGTGCTGGTGGTGCAGAGCCTCGTTGGCCTGCTAGTGACAGAAACGGAACATGTTAGCATCGTTCAAAATATAAACCAAACCAATGACGAGTGTGAAGGAAGCTATGTTTCAGCTCAGAGTTTAGAATGAGCACATATACAACATCTAAACACGCTCAGAAATCACTTCCATACATTACAATGTATTAGATAAACAGCCCGTCCTCATGACATCTTTACATGTAAGCATCAGAAAGTCATTAAAGATAAATTAAAGAGCTACTGTGAGTGTGGCAGCACAGACACTGTGCTTACTCATAGGGTGTCTGTGTGTGCAGCCTCGTGCTCTATAAATGGGCAGCAATAAAAATTGATGCAATAAGCAATGAATTTCCATTCTAAAGTTGTAGATATTTGACGATATTATCTCATCTACATGGAGGCTCTTTGCTGAAAATATGGTGACTCTCAGCCAATCAGATTCATCCTGTCACAGCCGATGACATGATGTACAGCATCCACACAAAGAATTTTAGTGTTTTCTTTACAACTTGTTGTGTTGGAAGCATTGAGCAGTTCATCTGGGTAATGATAAATAATTGTATGTGTTCTTGTGAAACCTGAACACATCATTAACACATTCATGATGTAAACTTAAAAAGTAAGAGAACTTCTGGCCGATTATTTCTCCAAAAGTTTTAGTCATTGGAGGCACAAGGTCTGCAGCAAAGTGTCATAAAGACAAAGACCAATAACAGAATTTACAGGACCATACCAGTAGTTTTGCATGTTTGAGCCCAATAAATACTACTCACATACACAATACTGCCAACCATTTTCCAAATCACAAAACCATATTTTTTGCTTTCCTACTATTTTGTCAAATCCCCTAATTTTTCAAAATCAAATGTACAAGTGATATACCCACCTTAAAATTCAATGTTTCACCTGCTAACACGTACAAGTGTTTTCTTGGTGAAAGCTGTTTTGTCCTGGCACAATATTCCCTGGCAGGGATACACTGTCATCCATGTTGCTCCATGTTGGACGAGTTAAATGAAATAACTTTGATTAAAATAAACAGCAATTGTGTTTGGTTTGCTGTGATGGATTATTAATCTCAATCATGTTTCAAGTCTCTACAAATTAGTTTTTATGTTGTACTGGAATGATGGTGGTCTGGAAGCAGGAAAAATAATTCTAAAATTTACCACTCTAGTAGTATGTTTTGGAAAATGGTTGTGAGTAATATAACGTGTATGTGGCTTGTATGTATTGGGTTCAAACGTAAAACCACCACTGTGGTCCTTTAATTGTATTATTAGCCATAAGATAAAACTTAAAACTGAGGCAGTTTTTTTAAGGTATAAATGTTACCTTAAAAACCTGTTTCCGCTTTATTTTATTTATTTATTTATTTATTTTTTAGATACCAGCTTCCTCAGTCTGATTAGCAGCTACAGGAAACATTGGTGGACATTATTGGTGCTAATATTTGTATATTATGTGCTAATACAGCAATATGATACATGTTTTGACCTTAAACCTACTGCTAACATTAGCTGGTTGAGTATTTTAGCTTAAACCTGCTGCTAACATTAGCTAGTGCAGTATTTTAACTTAAAGCTGCTGCTAGGGTTAGCTAGTAGTGTTTTATCTTAAACCTGCTGCTAACATTAGCTAGTGCAGTATTTTAACTTCAACCTGCTGCTAGCATTAGCAGAGTGTTTTATTTTAAACCTGCTGCTAACATTAGCTAGGAGAGTGTTTTATCTTAAACCTGCTGCTAACATTAGCTAGTGGAGTATTTTAGCTTAGACCTGATGCTAACATTAGCTAGTGGAGTATTTTAGCTTAGACCTGTTGCTAACATTAGCTAGTGGAGTAGTTTAGCTTAGACCTGCTGCTAACATTAGCTAGCAGAGTGTTTTATCCTACAACCTGTTGTTAACATTAGCCAGTGCGCATAAACCTGCTGCTAACATTAGCTAGCGGAGAGTTTTACCTCAACGTGGCAAGCAGGGCTGGATGATCAGCATGTTAGACGTGCTGGACCTTTAAGATACCAAAAATGCTCCCACACTACAGATATAATGCATTTTTTGGTGGATATAAAGCTTGGATGTCGTGTCTAATGTAAACGTAGAGTAGTTCATAGACGGAGCTCATAACACACAGGATCAGCATGAGGCAGACAGACACGCAGGAGCAGTGCAAGTCAGCCACACACAGAGGACTTTCGTCTTATGTTTCTAAACCGTAAATTCTTACGGTTTAGACAGCGTGAAGTTTTCTAAGCACGAATGGTAACAAAAACGATTAATCTCAACATCCCTACTCAGAAGGAAGGACAAAATCTACATAATCATGGCATGCTTCGCTTTACCCTGAAACAATCTGAGAAATCCAGAAAACGGCACAATTTTAATAATTAAAGAGATGAATGAACAGAAAACGTGTCCATGCAGCAGCAGCAGCAGGACGTCTGAAGTCTGCAGCTGCTGGCTGCCATTGTCCAATCAGCCATGGTGGATTCTCAGTGGGGCAGGATGAACATGGGTAGGGGCTTGTATGAATATTTTTAACAGAGACTCAATTATAGAATGAAACATTATAATAGGTCAGTCTAAAGACATGGTAATGAAGGTTGTCTGTAATCTCCATCAGGCATGGATTAAAGACCTGACCCACCACTTTCCAGGGTCAACCCAGCATCTCAGGCCAGTCAACCAGGCAAGGCATGAGCTGAGGAGAGCAGGATGTCAAAATGTTTTTGTATGTCTGATATAAATCCAAAAACTGATGCACTTACAGGCCACAGAGTTAAGGGTTAGGTTTAGGGGATGCCTTGCTGACAAGCCAAGCATGGTGGAAAGAGCTGGGGCTGTCAGTTTGTCAATTCACTTTTACATCTGACACACTTTAGCAACACTTAAGCCTGGTTCATGCTTCTGGACGCGACAGTAGGCGTGCAGTTAGCCAGTGAAGCCTTAAATATTATTACACTTTGTGGCTGTGCTTTCACTGAGAAATTAATGCTTATAAACAGCTTTTATGACAATCGTCGACGCAACAGACAGTGTTGGTATCCTGCTTTGTTACCTTTTTTTTTTTTGTTTTGTTTTGTTTTTTAGAAGAGAGTTGGTGAAGTGTTTGTTTTGTATGTATTCTGTGTCTCGGCTGCCTCTGTTTGCACGTAATTGCTTTTGTAGGCTAGGCTTTCGGTTTCCAAGCAGCTGCCAACCGCTAAAATTCCTGTTATGTTACAGCATTTGTTTTGATATTTTGTTTTTTCATTTTATATTTTCAGTGGATAAATCTTGAACACATATACATATCAAGAAATGGAGTACTGCAACATTATCTAACACAACGGGATTCACGTTCAGGAGAGGTTTCTGTTGTGGGAGGAGCTGTGGAGGAAGGTGACACAGGCAGGCGGGGGAGAGGGAGCGCTGATCTGATTCAGCCCACTTCTCAAACTTTCCGACTGCAGCTTTAAAAGCAGTTATAAGGGGCAAATTTATATCTCTCAGTGCTGCAATTAGGAAAGAAAAGGAAAATAAAATTAATCAGCTTGAAAATAGTCTTAAAAAATCAGAGTCAACATACTGAAAATCAGAATACTTATATAATGAATAAAATAAAGGAAGTTAGACATCAAATTTTGGAGTTCTACAAGGAAAACCTTGAGAGGAAATATAAATTCTTAAAGCAGTCTTTCACTATGAATTAGGTCCCAAAGCAACAAAATTACTAGCAAGGAAATAAGACAAAACAACGTAAAACCCCAAATACNATTAGGTCCCAAAGCAACAAAATTACTAGCAAGGAAATAAGACAAAACAACGTAAAACCCCAAATACACGCCAATAAAGCCTCACTTTTGTGTCAACAAACATCAGATGTTCATCTCAGGCATTTAACCCCTGAACAAAACACAGCTAAAATGTGCAATGAAGTTGCAGCGTTACCTTCATTTAGATGATATAGGTCCCTGAAAATAGATNAGCTAAAATGTGCAATGAAGTTGCAGCGTTACCTTCATTTAGATGATATAGGTCCCTGAAAATAGATACCGTGATTATTTTTATCTCTGGTAATCCATTTTTAGAGAAAACTGCCTCAATTGTTGGTAATTGTCCACTGTTTCTCTGCACCACCCTTTCTCTTTTTAGAATCCATTTTTCATCTAAGCACCAACTTGTAAAATAAATGTACATCTTTTAAAACTTATGTTTGCTTTGTTTTAGTTCATTTTAATTAATATTATATTGTGCAGTGCAAAGGCCACTGGCCAGCCCACTGCGAAAAGTCCCGCCTCTCCCGATGGCCAATCCAACCCTGCATCCTGATCATGTGCACACACATGCATGTGTACATGCCTTCAACTGGCTTAAGCAAACACTTTTTACAAGCAACGTATTTTAAGAGTTCTAATAATTATATGATTGAAGAAAATGACAATTACCTGTCTATAAAGACAGTTTGTGGCACCTCTAGAACCTGGCACTGTATGAAGTTGAAATTTGGCAGGTTTATTGCGCAGCACCCAAGAACGTGCAGTGTCGTGTGCAAAGTTGTTTGGATGAGTGGTTCTCAATTTGAGCTGTTCCAGTAAAAAGTAGTCAGTGCAGCAGGATATGCTCTGGGTGTGACAGCATATGCTCCGTTCCACAGGCACGAATGGCAGGTTGTGGCGTGCACCATAAAGTCTGGCCCGGTCTGAACAGGCATGTTTTCAATGGGCACTGCACTCATTAATTTAAATCTCAAATCAATTGAGTGATCTCGTTCTATCCAGCAAAGACTATTTAAATACATACTGAAAATATTTTGAACAATCAAGCTCTTTGTATGTGTGTGTGAGATACAAAAACGCTCTCTGAATTCTGTGATGCTTAATCGTTTAAATTTTAATTATTTACCACTTCAAATTTGCTGCTTAGTCTTGCATTTGTCTGTAGAACAGCAAGACAATGCAGTGAAAAGGCATCTGGATCAGTCAGCTTTTCAGGTGCGCCCAGAGCCCAGCAAGGCCGGGATCCCGCCAAGCTGGCACATTCTGGCCCACACTTTCATCGCGCCACGGGGTTTCACTCTGCTCCCTCTGACTCGCATGGCATTAGACTCCTTGGTTTGTGTTTCAAGATGGGTCAGGTGGGTTGTCGACATTGGTGCACTGTGCTGATTACGATACAGCGCACATCGGCATTATGCACCACATTGGCATAATGCTGCAATTGCAATTACAAAAGACAGAAATCCACTAAGTGCAACACTTGTTAGGAAATAGTGTTTTCCATGAAGACACCCATCAGTGTTTTGTTGAGAGGCAGAGGCACCACAAAATTTGCCGGAGGCAGCCGCCTCATAATTCTTAGGAAAAACCCTGCCAAAGATCAGATCTGATGACATCATTAGTCATTTTATTTAGGTTTATACACGACTAAAGAGGAGCAGCTCAAGTTGGCTCAATCTGGTTTCCATCCCAAGTATAGCACCGAAACAGCCCTTTTTAAAAATCGACTCCTCCTTGCAGCAAACTCTGTCCTATTGACCATTCTCATCCTCCTTGACCTCAGCGCTACCTTCGATACCATTTCACACTCACTCAAAAAACAAAAAAACACTATTTTCTATAACGTGTTGCCTGCATAGGAGTAAACAGCACTGCTCTTCTCTGGTTCTCATCCTATCTCACCAACCGTAAACAGTTTGTTCAGTTAGGGAATGTCCGCTTAGAATCAGCCCCTCTTACCCAGGGTGTTCCACAGGGGTCGGTCTTGGTCTCTTCATCATCTACCTCCTTCCCCTTGGACACATCCTCTGTCACCATGGAATTCTATTTCACTGCTNCTTCATCATCTACCTCCTTCCCCTTGGACACATCCTCTGTCACCATGGAATTCTATTTCACTGCTACGCCGATGACACCCAGCTGTACATTTCTACCAAACCTAACACCTCCCTTCCACTTCTGCCTCAAAGACATAAAAACCTGAATGTAAACAATTTCCTCAAAGTCAACGGCAATAAAAGCGAGATTCTCCTCATTGGTCCAAAATCTACACTATTCAAATCTACACTATACCCCTTCACCATTTCCATTGATGAGTCTTCTGTTATAGGAAGTATCACTGATTTTGCCCAATTTATAGAATAATCTGACAGTTGTGAAAAAGTAGTTATGTTTAAATACTTTCTCTAGTGATTGGGAGGGTTCCTGGAGATAAGTTAATATATTATCAGCATATAAATTGCTTTTGTGTTCTGATATAGAAGAGTTGATACCTTTAATATTAATATTCAGACATATTACAGTTCTCCTCACAGGTAAAAAGTCTTGGTGTCACACTTGACAGCACACTTTCATTCATTCCTCAGATCAACAATATCTAAGGAACATTGCCAGACTCCGCGCATCCCTCTCTCAGCACAGCACCCAAATTCTCGTTCACGCCCTGGTCACCTACCATATCCTCTCTGGTCTTCCCAGTAAACTTCTTCACTGACTCAAAATCATCCAGAACTCTGCTGCTAGGATCATCACCTGTACCAAGTCGTCTGACCACATCACCCCCACCCTCATCCAACTTCACTGGATTAATTACAAACTTTTACTGCTGACTTTCAAAGCCCTCCATAATCTGGCTCCCTCCATACCGCTCTGAGACCTCCTTCCCGTTCTCTTCAATCCTCTTTCTCTGTCCTACTGTGCGTTCCAACCTTCAGACTCAGCACCATGACTGCCAGAGCTTTCAGCTTCTCTGCACCCAGTACACATCTGTCAGCTGGACTCCATAACACAGTTCAAACAGCAGATTAAAACACACCTTTTCAGACTAGCCTACACTCTGTAAAGCAACTTTTTAAAAATACATTTTTAATATCGCGTACCCTTTTAATTGTTTTAAATGTTTGTGATTTTGTAGTGCTGTAAGGTATCCTTGAGTGCCATGAAGGGCGCCAACAAAATGTATTATTATTAAGTTAACCTGAGTTATTTTTTACAAGCTCAAATATTACAGGATTTAGTTAATTCTACTTTTAACTGAAGGGAAAAACTCTACTGTTTTTACTTTTACACATATTCATTTTTACTCATGTTGTTACAGTTTGTTTACTTATAAAATCACCATGACAACATTTTTCTGTTACACTGTATCATCATGAATATTGTTATTGCAAAACATACCTTCAGATATCATGACATATTTTAAGGATATATCGCTCAGCCCCAGCATGAACACTGAAGAATGACCCATTAGAAAACCATGTCGGTATATATTACATTATACTTTACATTACACAGCAAAACCTCAATGAGAAGTGGGAACCTCACAGGTGACACATGGCTGATAAACAGGAAACCACCAAAAAACTTTGAGGCAGAGAAAGCAAAATCAAACACTTACACAGCCAATCAGGCTCCTGGAAAAATTCTTTAATGCATCTACTTCATTCACAAAAAGAAAAAGGCTTTCAGCTGACGTCGCTCAGTTCATCACAACATCAACAACAACATAAATTACAAATATGATCAGACTCACAGGTACCAATTATTCCAATTGTCCTGCTAAATGCCATGCTAACACACCATGTAAATCTGCGAGAATAAAACTAGTCTATCCTGTTATTTTTTTCTGAGCAAGTCACTTTTTTTAAATGAAATTAGACATGAGAAATAAACTAAAGCAACTAAAACAATTAAACTAATGTTTAATCTATTGAATAGCATTTATTCTTACTGAAACAGGAATATAATTACACAAAGCCATTATCATTCTAGTTATAATCCAAACAAAATATTATCATTTTGTCAATCTTAGTAACCTCAGGCTGATGCCTAGCTGACAGCCAGTTAATCATTTTTAAAGTCTGCTGAAAGCAGATTTAGGATAGAAGTCAACCATAAATTACAAACAAAATACACTAATTAACAGCCAAACACCAAGATTAACATCCTGTTGCCACATCAGTAAGATCACCACTGACATTAGGCCAGAGTTAGAAACAGTTAATTCATCTTTACATTCTAAAATAATTCAGGACCGCTTCAACTGTAGTGTTTTTTTTCTTTAACTGGAAATTCAAAGTGGCATAAATTAACTATTGATTTGATTTTATTGTTTTAATTTGATTCAATATTAATGCCCAGGCTTTAGGAATGGGATGCCCAACAATCTCATATAGGTGTGATGGTCAGGTGACCACATACTTTTGGAGATATAGTGTATTTCAATACCAAGGCTCCTTTTCATAAGCCAACTTTCGACCTGCAATTTATATAAGAAAAATATTTTAGAGGACCAGTAGTTTTCCCATTTCTTCACCATGTTTACATAATTAAGAGATGAATTTCAGGAAGCTGGAGACACTGTTTTAGTGTCAACATGATTACCTTTTTCATGGTGATGCTATTCTGTGACCATAGTAACAGATTCTGGAGTATCCAAATTTAATTATTTTGCCATTGCCTGCAAAATTTCAATAAATTAATCCTAAATGTAATAAATGGAGACAAACCTCCCAAGCTTCCACGTATAAAGTTATTGGTGCACATCAGGCAGTCTGTGTCAGATATGCACAAGAAGTTTATAACACTAAACTGAAAGCAGTTTTAACAGCATAAATCTCATCTGTAGAACTTTAACACAAAGTCCATTCACAAATGTGACAAATTTATAGGAGACGTATGCTCCTAATATTAGACATTTTAGAGGGTTGTGTTTTCTGACAAATTTTTCATTATTTTAATTAAAGCTGTCAGTTTTCGAAATTGTTTAATTCTTTTAATTCATCGTGGTTTTTTCAGCACAACGCCGTGGATATTTACATTCTATGCAATAAAAAGTTGGCATTTGAGCAAAAAGCCGTACCTGATGTACCGGTGTGTGTCCGGCTGCAGCACCAGGACTCACCGACAAGGAACAACATATTTACCAAAGCACAAACTTACGCTAACTGAAGCCTAGCGTCTCACACATTATTTCCCCCACATTTCTGATAAAAACGTAAAGTTTTGGGAGCCTCGGTGCCGTTCGGTCCCTGAGTCCGCGTGCTAAACAGGCTACAGTGTTAGCGCTAGTTAGCTTCTCGTTTACAAGCTGATGTAGCCAAACATTTGGTCAAAATCCTTCATATTTTAAATCGTAATATCAATACGGAGCAACTACCTCCCGTGGCGAAGCGAGGGGTATCGGTAGTTAATTGCAAACGATAAAGTTCCCCGCNGCAACTACCTCCCGTGGCGAAGCGAGGGGTATCGGTAGTTAATTGCAAACGATAAAGTTCCCCGCTTATCTAATCCCAAACCATGTAGCTTAGCTTAGCTACAGCTTAGCTACATGCAACAGCTCGACTGTTTGGCTAGTTTTCTAGCGCGCGCGTCAACGTCAGTGAATCGGAGAAAAAGCTTCACAATGAATAAATGTGCCAAACGGACCAAACACTACAAAGTAAAAAAAACACACCGCGAAAATTACGGCTCCACATGTCAGGAGTCGACCCTGAACATTTTCAACAAACCAGGGACTGCCGGAGGGTTGTAGGTACACTAAAGCTAGGGCTTGCTAGCACTTTGCAACAGCAAGTCACACAGCAACGGTAGCTAGCTTGCTAACGCTAACACCTTTGTTTTGCTTGGATAACTCATTTCAGGAAGTGAAAACTGTTTGGACAGCCTTTAGGAGACATCTGTACAGTATGTGAAACTGTGACTGAGCTGCACCACTTACCTGGAATAGAAATGTACTCCAGCTCGGTTCCATTGCAACACTTAAGCTGAAATCTGCAGGAAACCTACAAGGAAATCTACAACAAAGCAGCCAAACATGGCAGCTCCAACTTCCTGTAATCCCCGGACTGAACCATGTCCTATGGAGCTCTTTTTTTGTTTGTTTTGTTTTTTAAATATTAGAATATTTAAAATATATATATATATATATAATAAATTAATAATAACTTAAATAATTAATTACTAATTTATAACTTAATATAAATATTAGAATATTTTAAAAAATCAGCTTTATTGATTGAAAAAATGCAAAGCTGACATGAGCCTTCAGTGTTCTCTTAATAGTAGACAAATTCTTTTTAAAACAACTTTACTCTGTACTAGTGCAAGACATTACTAGAGCTGCAGTGTAATGACCTGCAGACGGCGGTTCATGAAGAAATCCCACAAATCTTCATGAAATTTGATGGAGGTTTTCTGCCATTAAATACAAGCTTCATATACTTTTATTAATCTGGACGCAGCTGCGTCCCAAAGTATTTTCCTCCCTTCCTCTCCTCCATCGTACCCGGAAGTGTGAGGTGGCGGATGGAAGGACAGGAGGGGAGGAAAGGAGCAGGAGGACATGAGAAAAATGAAAATTGGGACAGTTATAATTCCACCATCATCATCATCATCATCATATGCGACGTCCATCGATGATGAAATGTCCAATCACAACTTTTAAGGTGTGTCCCAAATGCATCTGAAATGTCTCCTTCCGACCTCCCATCCATCCTCCTTTCCTTCATGATCCAGAAACTGAAGTTATCTCCTCTGCTGTCCAAACCTGGAGGAAATGAGTGGAGGAGCTTTGTTTTTTCCTCCAACCGTCTCCTCCCGTGGAGGATACATGCATGAATCCTTTCAGGAACTGTTTTTATCACTTCTGCGTGACATCACCGTGGCCACGCCCCCTAACCCCGCCAAAGACAAACTCAGGTGAACTGCCTGTCAGGCAGATTTCTGCATGAACAAACACAATTTATTAAACTCACAGTCAGCCTGTGATCGTTTCAAACAGCAAAACACCGTCTTTCATTAGAAAACAGAAATCTGCACTTTAACAACATAAAAATTTATTAGTTATTTTACACTGAATTACATTTAAGACAAAATTTCCTGAAGATTTCTACATGTGCGAATATGGCAATTAAAGGGCGACTGAATGACCAACGCAGAAATACAAACATTCATGAAATCAGTTGTTTACTAATAATTATTCATACTTAAATAAAATAATGTTGTTAAATAAAATGGCATACTTTGAACTAGAGGATGATACTTAGAACCAATTTTCAAGTAAGGAAAAATTTATTTTAAACTTTAAACTGTAAAGTTTTTAAAGCTTTTCTTTTCAGGAACGATGCGGATTTGTGCAGACCTCTGGTGTGTGTAGGAGATGTGATCAGTGTTGCAGCAAGAGTAACAGCTGTGATTGGACACTTCATCATCAATGGACATCACATATGATGATGATGGACGAAACAACCGTCCCAAATCTCATGCTTCTGTGTCCTCCTGCTCCATTCCTCCCCTCCAGGTAGGAATGGAGGGGAGGAGAATAGGGGAGGAAGGGAGGACTGGAGGAAAATACTTTGAGACGCACCTTTCCTCTTTCTACAATGCTGATCATATTCACACACACGTACTGTATGTGATACTGATTTTTAATTAACATGGTCAGAATTCATCAGACAGACAGCCTGCACAAACTGGCATCGTTACAGAAAAGAAACGCTTAAAATGCTTTACAGTTTAAAGTTTAACATAGCATTTAAAACTAATGTTGCCTTATTTTAAAACTTGGTTCTAAGTATCATCATCTAGTTCTAAGTATGTCATTTTCTTTAATCATAATATATTTAATATATGTATTAATGATTTTTTAATTTTTTGTTAAGTATGAACAATTAATAAATAGCTGCCCCGTTTCATAAATGTGTGTTTGTATGTTGATCATTCAAAGAGAATGATTTTGTGTAATAGGTTGTTTTTTTCAAACATATTTCAAATTTTCAGTCGCCCTTTAATTGACATATTAATCTGTGCAGAAATATTCAGGAAATTTTGTCTAAACTGTAATTCTGCTTAAGTCAATAACAAATGTTCTTGTTGATAAACGATGTAACAGATTTGTGTTTTCTAATGAAGGACGGTGGTTTTCTGTAGAAACGATCTCAGACTGACTTTGGCTTTAATAAATCAGCAGACGTGTTTATGTTTGTTCATGCAGAAATCTGCATCTGACAGACAGGAGTTCACCTGAGTTTTTCTTTGTTGATCAACGTTGATGGGCGGGGTTGGGGGCAGGTAGGATGGAGGGGAGGAGAGGAGAGGAGAAAAGGGAGGAATGGAAGAAAATACTTGGGGATGCACCTTTCCTGAAAGGAGACATGCATGTATCCTCCACAGGAGCAAAAAACAAAGCTCCTCTGCTTGTTTCCTCCAGACAGGCAAAAACATTATTAAATGTTTTAATAAAACATTTTTAAAAATTATTAAAAGTTGAAGCATTATTAAAGGTAAAAAAAAATTACTAAAGTTAAAAAACTATATATATTATTAAAAATAAAAAACATATTTAAAATTAAAAAAATATAAAGGTAAAACCTTTATTAAAGGACCATTCCGTCCATTTGGAATGTTTGAACCTAACATATTCAATTTTCATACATGTTATGTTACTCATGATTAAAGTATTTCAACTCTGTATTCATACCATCCTCTTATAATAATCCAATAAGTACCATATCATCAGCATATTTATTTAACTGGCAAACTAAGTTCATCAACTGTTTTTCATTTTTGTAAATTGAAAACAGAATGGGAGCTAATACACAGTCTGGAGTACATATCTGCTCTTGGATGTGTGTGTGTTGTCCAGTTATTGTTCTATAAATATGCAGAGTCCTCCTCTGATGGACTTACGTGATAAAACTTCATCTCGCGGATATCACTCCTTTGCACTTTATTACCATTCAAAGATGAAGTATTAGATATGTTTGAGCAAGATTTTTGTTCTTCTTCACTGTTTGAAGGTTTTTGTACAACAAATTATTTTTATGTTGAAAAACATATTGGATTACTGTTTATTTAATTTGGATTTATTTATTAAGGATGACTGCAATTTGCAGTTTTTCAGTTCATACAACNCTGTTTATTTAATTTGGATTTATTTATTAAGGATGACTGCAATTTGCAGTTTTTCAGTTCATACAACTGTTGGTTATTTTTTATGTTCAGAATATGCATAAAGAAAATGTTAAAATAAATCTTAAGTGACTTGAAATGCAGCAGAATCTTTATCATGATTTATATATATATATTTTGATATGTATATATATGTACATATATATATGTATATACATATATATATGTATATATTTCGATATCAATCAATATAAAAATATATATTGTGTGCCAAAAAGAAAAAATTCCTATTTTCCAGCACTAGTGTCCATAACGTGCATTACGTAGGATGAAGATGAACACGTGTCCGTAACGTGTGTTACTTAAGATCACCATGTGTCTATAACGTGTGTTACTTAAGATCAGCACGTGTCAGTAACGTGTGTTATGTAGGATCAGCATGTGTCCATAACGTGTTACTTAGGTTCAGGGTGTCTGTAATGTGCGTGATGTAGGATCAGCACGTTGCCGTTGGTGTTGAGGGAGCTTTGATGGACGTTGTGACATCACTTCTTCAGTTTTAGCATGAAAACTGGATGGAAACTGACACCATGTTTTTCACATGTAAAGCTCATAGAACTATCAAAGCCTGAACCCTGAATCTCTGACTTCCTGCCCAACATGGAGTTAGTTACTACTTATGACTGTGGAACAACTCAAAAACATAGTCATAGAGTTTCAGCATTTCAGAATAAACTACACTGACCAGATTCATCTCAAAGAATAAACCACCTCATATAATACCTCATAAACCACCTCATAAACAACACGGCTCTTTTATGCGTTTTTAATCACGTTCAGTAAATCACGCTCTTTCAACTTCTGTCCGCTGCTGTCTGACCATTCAGTGCTTCACATGCTTGTGGAAAGTCTGAATTTTCCACCACAGTGAATATTCACCAAGACGTTGCTGCCAAATATATACAGTATATTAGTATAAAAGTTTCTGTACTTGCACTGAATTCCTGGATGTGATATTTCTGAAAACTAATGACACCAACAATTGTCTCTAGAGCTGACATTAAAGGACCATACCGGCGATTTTGCATGTTTGAGCCCAATATAAACAACCCACATATATGTTATGTTTCTGACAACCAATTTCCAAACCATAAAACAACCATATTTTAGTTTTCCTGTTATTTTTTCAAAGTCTATAATCTTTCAAAATCAAATGTTCAGGTGATACACACACCTTAAAATTCAATGTTTCACCTTCTAATACTTATATGATTGTAGAAGGAATGGTTGTTTTAATTTCTCTGTAAAAGTCGTCTTCTCCTGGGACTATTTCCTGGTGGAGACATACATCGTCTTCTGTGCAGCTTCATGTTGGATCACTTAAGTTACTTCAACAAAAAAACCTAATAGACATCTTATTCGCTGTGGTAGATTACATATTTCAAGCGTGTTTCAAATCTCTACAAGTTGATTTTTATGTCATACTGAATGAATTGAAACAGCAGTCTGGAAGGTAGGCAAAACAATTCTAATGTTGACCACTCTACTAGTATGTTTTGGAAAATGGGTGACGTGTATGCAGCTTGCAGATTGTATTTATTGGGCTCAAACATGCAAAACTACTACCGGTGTGGTCCTTTAAAGATGTGAGAACCTGCCTATGATGGAATCTTTGCCTCATCTGAACGTGTTTGAGTTCATTATTCTCTGAAAAGAAGGAAATAAAGGGTTTCTTCTTGTCTAACTTTACTTTTCACTCAGGATGAATTCAGGAGCAGGAACTGCATTGTTTGGTTTTCCAGTTTGTTCCATACAGGTTTTGTATGACTGTTCACAGCTGTTCAGAAAAGGACCCCCCCCCCNCCCCCCCCCCCCCATTTGTGCACTGCACACTGGCTGCCTTTGTAGCCTCACAGCACAATGCTGGTTTCAGATAGACGGGCTACATACATGTGCCCATATGTGTCCTCAGCCTGCTCAGCATGACCTCTGAGAGCAGGATTCATGCCATTACACGTTAAACACGGACATGCTTACTGTAAGGATCTGGCTGTGAAAGTTCAAGATTACTCTGAGGTATGTTTGCATTAATTTACTTATTTTTATGCATTTATTCGTTTGTGCCTTTGCTAATCAAATTAGGATAATTTGTGGAATGTCTGAAGAGGAAGAAACATGTAAATCATCATGTTTATGTGCACATTAAAACTTTGATTATACTCAGATTAAGGGCCAATAAGTTGGGTTTTTTTAGACGTCACATAAACACCATAATCCTTGAAATCAGGAAAAATCAGAGTAACCTCTCTCTGAGTAACACATCTAGATCATGTGATTATAAATGATTTATTCATACATGTAAATGTAATAATCAGAGAATGTGTTTCTTCAGGTTCACCATAATCAGGATAAAACATTTCATGTGTTTCTTCACCTGGTACCTCATAACACAACATGTCATTATGTTCAGAGAAACAGAATTTTGTGCATAAACATACTGGATGTCAAACATATTATCATCATTGCTGATATGTTCTGTGCATCAATGACTATTATTAACCCCATGATGCCTTTCATTGGAGGGGGGTTAAGGTTTGGATTAGTGTGACGATTATCATCAGATTTATCTGACAGTGGGCCAGATTCATAAAGCTTTGTGCAGGATTTACCGTGTCAATATGTGCAAATATCACACAACTACGTTTCCTCATTCGTAAACGTCTGTTGTCAGCATCTTCTATCATTTGTCTGTACAGAGGCATTACTACAGTATTACCTTATTTACATGTCAGGAAGTGATTCATAAACACCATCACACTAATGAAAATGAAGAATTTTACCATTCTCATGGTAAAATTCATCCATATGAAATCTGATGATGTTTAAACTGTGTTTGTTTCACACGTGTTAGTGATCAATAACTTTGATAGATAAAAACCCTCAGCTGATCAGTTTATTTAAATGGAGAGCTTTGATCTGCTGAGACTCTTCATCATCATCATCTTTGATCTGCTGAGACTCTTCATCATCATCATCATCATCATCATCATCATCATCCTCTGAGCTTTGTGTCTCAGTCTGTAGTGTGTGGATGTAGTTGCAGCTCCTCTCTTAAAACATGGAGCTTTAAATCAGAGTTCATGTTTCTTTGCCGGTTTAACATGTCAGTTTCTCTGTAACAGCAGATGAATCAGGACAAATCATGTCTCTTAAATATGAAGCAGCTCATTAACCACTGATCTTCATGTTTACCTCAAACACACCTGACAACAGCGTTGTAACGAGACAGTGGTGCTCTGATTAATGTGCTCTGATTAAGCGAAGCTTTATGAATGAGCTTCAGGTATCATGATGTTTATTTAGCGTGACACATGTAGTTGATTGATTTTATTTATTTTTTTATGGATTACCCCCAGTGATTTCTGAGATTGTTTTGGGTAATTAATAGTCATTAACATTAATTAAATTAACAATAACAGTAACTAATTAATCCTTAGAATGTATGGTGAAAGTGTGATTTTTCACCTAAAACACTGTTTTACTTTATCACCAAGGTGAATCCATGGGTGACTGGTCCATACTGGGTCGTTTCCTGTCTGAGGTACAGAACCATTCTACAGTCATAGGAAAGATCTGGCTCACCATGCTGCTCATTTTCCGAATCCTGCTGGTCACTTTGGTGGGAGACGCTGTCTACAGCGACGAACAGTCCAAATTCACCTGTAACACCCAACAACCTGGATGCAGCAACGTGTGTTATGACACTTTTGCTCCTGTTTCACATCTCCGATTCTGGGTCTTCCAAATTGTTCTTGTCTCCACACCATCCATCTTCTGCATAGTTTTTGTTTTGCATAAGATTGCCAAAGAGGAGAAGCTGTACAGCCAGAGGGTTCAGAGGCCTTCCAGAACGTGCTCCACCTGCTCCACCTGCTGCAGGCAGGAGAGAGATGCGGTTGGTCTGTATTCAAACCACAATCCCCTCTTGCTGCAGCTGCGGCATTCATTAAGGGGTCAGCTGGTTCTGCAGTCCACTCTTCTCCAGAGGTCCAGGAGAAGAGTGGACCTCTGCTCACACAAGCCCCAGCTATCTCTTTTGAAACAGACTCCACCGTGGAATGCTCCTCTGAGAGAAAACCAGACAACAGAGACAAAGTCAAGCTGGCTAACATGGCTCGGCTGAGTCGCACCAAGAAGTCCTGGTTATAAAAGTGACATTTTTCCTGTAATGTCATAACAAGCACAGAAATGTAACTGTCTGTAAATGAAGCTTCACATGCACAAAGACCTGAAATTCTACCTAGAATGTAAACATCTTAAAGAAGAGGTGTTAACAGTGTGAAGCGTCTTCTTTGATTTGTGCCTCCATCACCTCTTTGCTAACTGTCCAGAAAACCCAGTTTGAGAAGTTTGAGGACACAGAAACACAACATGCTCTATGTTGAGTGTGCACACGTTTGTCACATGTTTTCAGGAAGCTGGGTGTTGTTGTTTTCATTTACATACCTATGGTGAATTTTGGTGTTTTTGATGAAGTATTTTCTCACTGGCACGAATCTTGTTTTGATCCATTTTTGAATTAATGGTGCACTATGGAATTCTCCATTGAATCCATTCAGTTTTATTAGAAACTTCTAGAGCAAATAACACCTCTGAACAAAACAAAACACTTATGCTTCATTTACATGATCAGGACAAATAACCTAATCAGGATCTTTTGCTCACACATATCAGATATATGTTGTGAAGATGTACAGAGCTTTGGAAAAGTATTTGCCCCTTCCTGATTTCTTCTATTTTTGCATATTTGTCAGATTTAATTAGAAAAAAGGTGGGGCTAAGGTGAATCCATGGAGAATGCAAGGTGAAAACCATGACTAACCAAGCAAACTTGACTCACATTTACCAAAAAACACCTGATGACCTTCAGGCCTTCTGGGATCATGTTCTGTGGATGATGAGTGGAAAGTGGAACTTTCTGGAAGACGTGGACTCATTCCATCTGGTGTAAAGCTAACACAGCATTCCACAATAAGATCGTCATAACCATTGTCAGACATGAAAGGGTTAGCGTGATGGTGGGGGTTAAGATCGTCATAGCAACAGTCAGACATGGAGGTGGTAGCGTGACGGTAGGGGGTTGCTTTGCTGTTTCTGTCGCTCATCATAATTGATGGAACCATGAATTCTGTTTCTACCAGAAAATCCTGAAGGAGAAAATCCATCATCAGTCTGGTTTGCTTTAGATCATCGTCTTCTGCAGCAAGACGATGATCTAAAGCAAAGAGTAAGTAAAAAAAAAAGTACATGAAGGTTTTAGAGTTCTAATCCAAGTCCTGACTTGAAGCCCACTGAGATGCTGCAGGACCTTAAACAGGCCGTTCATCTGAAAAACCTCCAATGTGTCAGAATTAAAGCAGCAAAGAAGAGAGGAACAAAATTCCTCCACATGATGAGAAAGATTTTATCTCCAGTTATCAGAAAAGTTTGTTGCTGTTATTGCTGCTAAATGTGAAACAACCAAGTTATTAAGTTTAGGGGATTATTACTTTTTGATGATAAAGGTTGGAGGTTTTTCCTTCAATAAATGAAATGATCATTTAAAAGCTGTATTTTGTGTCTTCGTCTTAAATTTAGTTTGAAGGTCTGAAACAATTAAGTGTGACAATTACATAAAAATAGAAGAAGTCGGGAAACAAATACTTTTTCACAGCTTTTTACATGGAATCAGATCTTCTAACATCTGTTTTGGTCCACATGCATGTTTGGAAATAAACCAGACATGCATCAGATATCTGCCAATGTGACTGTGATCGAAAAACACAGATCAGAATTTCCTCATCACTGACTCAAATGTAATAAAATGTTACTCTTCTACATTATCCACATATAAATGAGTTAAATGATCAGTCTGCATCAGCAGAAATGTAGGACAAACTATATTTATTAGACATGCTGATGTGAGTTTATGTCACACAGACATGTTAGTGTGATAACAAGCTTCACCAACTTCTACACCCTGATCACATGACCAAACCATGTATCCTGATGGAGAATCTGGGATGATAAATACGAAAACAATACACTGAATGTTTCTCTCTGCATTATAAAACAACAAGAAAAAACTATAAAATACAACAATCTGCACAGCTTGTGTAGTTTCTAACCTGCTGATCATTATCAAAGTTTCAACACATAATCCACCAATCATGAGTCCTCGCTTGCATGCAGACTTCCTGTGAGCAGCAACAAAATCCATTGTCACGTTTAGCTAAACATCTTGCTAGTTAAAGTTCACTAATGATGATACTTTATATTTTAACCCTCTGAGCAGTGAAACACTTAGAAATGACAATGCTTGACGATCTGTACATTATGAAGTCAGATTGATATGCATGGTGGATATTTGTCAAACTGTTTATGCTAAGTGTTACAGTAATAATCACTAATCAATATTTCACTATTTTATTATCATCTAGCAAGTAAAACAGTAGCTCCAAATGTATGGTATGGTGTGGTGTGGTGTGGTGTGGGTGGCATGGTATAGGACGGTATGGTATGGTGTGGTGTGGTATGGTATGGTATGATGTGGTGTGGTGTGG
>VXCM01005903.1:545-43045 GCA_014773175.1 Lucifuga dentata
TGTGTGTGTGTGTGTGTGTGTGTGTGTGTGTATCTCTGTGTGTTTGTATCCGTGTGTGTGTATCTGTGTGTGTGTGTCTCTGTGTGTCTGTGTGTGTCTGTATGTGTGTTTGTCTGTGTGTGTATCTGTGTGTGTCTGTGTATGTGTGCGTGTGTGTGTGTGTATCTGTGTGTTTGTATCCGTGTGTGTGTGTGTGTGTTTGTCTGTGTGTGTATCTGTGTGTGTGTGTGTGTGTGTCTGTGTGTGTTTGTCTGTGTATCTGTGTGTGTCTGTGTATGTATGTGTGTGTGTGTGTGTGTGTGTGTGTATCTGTGTGTTTACATCCGTGTGTGTGTATCTCTGTGTGTGTGTGTTTGTATCTGTGTGTGTGTGTATGTGTGTGTGTGTCTTGTCTCTTCCTTCATCACTTTGCTATTCATCACCTTCATCATCCACCTACACACCGTTTGTTTTTCCCTTCCTGCTGGAGTTTTCCTGTTAGCTCAGGAATGACAGCTGCAGGAATTCTTAGAAAGCAGCTTATTAATTAACGAGGCTGAAATTCACATTTCAGGTCGTCGTAAATCTTCTGTCTGATCTCAGAGTTTTTGGCGACTAACGCTCCCATGTTTGAGGAATGGTTTGGAAAAGAGCAGCGGCGTTTTCCCAGCACGTACAGCCATGTTATGTCTGCATGCTCAGATATTTTCCAAATATTTGATATTTTCACTTTTCTGGAACGTTTGTAGTTCAGCTTCAATTCCAGAACATTTCCTAGATTTATTCAGCATGACAGTTATGAGTTTTTATTCCTGTTATTTAAAAAGGAATTACAGTTTTATTTCAGAAAGGAAATTAAATCTCTCTCTCTCTCTCTCTCTCAAATGTCAAATTCCAAAAGGTTTTCTTGGCGTGACTGTATAAACTTTGCTGTTTTGCCAAAAGACAATAAAACGTCACAAAATACAAATATCAGAATGAAAGAAAAGAAAAACATATCAGCCGTTCAGACTCAGGATTAAAACTCTCTCTCTCTCTCTCTCTCTCCCTCCCCCTCCCTTTCTCTTTCTGTAACAGTATCTGTGGTGAAGTTTTCCAGGTTTTTGTCAAAACTTTGAGGATCCAGGATCTGGATGATGGACAGACTTCTCCCCAAAGGGACCAATCATTAATCAGCTGCCATGACAGCGGCCTAACGACCCGCCGTCTGTCAGAGCGAGACGGAGAGAGAGAGAGAGAGAGAGGTAAGGAAACTGGTCAAGTTCTTTCTTTTCAGTAGAAGTTGGGTTTTTTTTCCTCCTTTTATGGAGATTCAAAAAGTGATGGTGGAAAAACAAATGCAAAATGAATACATACAGGCAAATAAAAAAAATAGAATAAAAGGATTCCATCAGACAGGCATTCTGATTGGCTGATGGTGTCCATGATTCCTAAATCCCGTCTGGGAATATCAGGACTTTATCAGGTTAAATGGTATCGTGATACTTTAAGGCTCACAGCTTGTGTAGCTGTTGCTGCGTTTACGTCGTATCAGCAAATAATCTTCCAGGTTTAAACACATAAACTACATACATGAACAATTCAACACAAGATGAAAAGAAGCTGTCAAACAACAAGTCATCAGATGAAGACCTCAGCGTAGACACGTTGTTCCTCTCAAATAAGAAGGAAAACGGCTGAAGAACGTTTGAAATTCTCTTTTTTCCTAAAAGGTAGAAAAAGTTTCCTTTGATGAATTCATCCTGAATCCTGTCAAAACGTCCACATGGTGAAGAAATTCACTCTTCATCCTCCATTAGCCTCTGATGGATGGATGTCAGGAGAGGTGCCTGCCTGCAGAGGTCAAAGGTCACTGTGCTTTAAAAGAACAACAGCTCACCTGTAAAGCTGCAGCGTTCTAACAGGTGCTTCTTGTCCGTCTGTTTCTTCCTCTTTTCCTTCTTTTACTGCTTTTTTTCTTCTGGTTCATTTTCTGTTCTCTCTTCGGTCGTCTGCTCTCTCCATTTCTTTTTCTCTCTCGCTCTTTCTTCCTCTTCCTGCTCCACCTTTCCTTCTTGCTTTTAAATGATGAACTGACAAGCAGAGGATCCACATTCCCTCTTTTTTCATTTTCCCACCACAGGAAACTTCTTCCTGTTCTCATTTTTCTTTCACCCCAAGACATTTCTGACCAATCAGCAGAGAGAGTGTTGTCACATGACTTTAGCTGATAGATTTTGGTTTGACTGGATGTTTTCTAAACATTAAATGCAGCATTATAACAGTTTTGTCTGATTCAGACCAGAGCAAACGATCTGCAGATCTGACATTAAAAGTGTCTCATACCTGCCGTTTGATCAGATTGAAGACGTTTGATCAGATTATTTTCCTCAGAGATTAAACGTCAAATTGAATCGTCTTCATAAAGACAGACTTTGTTGGACTCGTGTTTTTGCAGCGTGCAGGAAAGCGGCAGACGGGTTCAGGAGAGTTCACGTGTGTTAAAGTCTGAAAATGACTCTCATAAAGAGGACGCTCTCGTTCAAACGTAAATGTGTTTCCGAGCCGCCGAAGCCGTTTATTCCCAGTGGAGCTAAATGCAGCATCATCTGTCTTCCTGTGAACCCGTTCACCCTGCAGCATCTCTGCCTGCCGCTTCCTGCTCAGCGTCCATGTTGATTCCTGAAGTTACGGTTATTAATCACAGATGTATTCATATCTAATTAATTACCTGTGCACCGTTTAATTACATCTTTTCTGCCATTTAAATCTGTGTCTTATACTTTTTGGTTTCTGTACTAAATTTAACTGGTAAATTTGATGCCAGATTAAATTTGTTAAAATTTTTCAACAATCTCATATTTACTGCTTTAGTGGTATAAAGCAAACACTACATTAAAGGACCATACCGGTGATTTTGTATGTTTGAACACAATTAATACAACCTGCATATAAGTTACGTTACTGGCAACTACAGTATTTTCCAAAAGATAAAATTGGATTTTGTTTTTCCTCATATTTTTCCACATCTCCTAATTTTTCAGAATAAGAGTTCAGGTGATGCAAACACCTTAACATTCAGTGTTTCACCTGCTAACGTGTACGTTAACTTGTAGAACGCCCAGTCCTTTTAATTTTCTCTGTAAAAGCTGTCTTCTCCTGGGACTATTTTCTCTGGCGGAGACGTACATTTTCTTCCACATAGCTCCATGTTATACTGGTTAAATAATGTCACATTAAATATAACAGCAAGACGTTGTTCTCTGTGATGATTATCTCAGCACATTCCACGTCTCTAAATGTTGATTTTTATGTTATACTGGAAGAAACTGAAACCAATGTTAATCTGGAACGTAGAAAAAACAATCTGATATTTATCGCTCTGGCTGGTATGTTTGGAAAATAGTTGGCAGGAACGTAACATGTATGTGGGTTGTATTTATTGGGCTGAAACATGCAAAATCACTGACATGCTCCTTTAAGTGATACTGGGTTTTAGTGGTGGTCGTGTTTCTGCATTGTTTGATGTCTTGTGTTGTTTTTTGGCGTTTAGCGGCTCGTTTAGGTTTGAGGTAGTTCCAGGCAGCATCTCTGTCCTGATCTGACTTCAGGCATCCGCACAGAAATGGAGGCTGAGCATCCCGCATCCCAGCAGGATAACGGAGTGGGGGAGGGGTCATCCAGGGACAAAAGGAGAGAGAGAGAGAGAGAGAGAGAGNGGGGGAGGGGTCATCCAGGGACAAAAGGAGAGAGAGAGAGAGAGAGAGAGAGAGAGAACATATTTCCCCTAAATCTCAAGTCTCATCAAACATCAGCATGAGGGATGAAGCGCAGAAGCATCTATCCAATCACGTCGATGCATTTCTAGGTTGAGTTCCTTCAGGGTTTAATGGGGCAGAAGATGAAACTTCACAGGAGAGAAAGAAAAGGAAGCAGACCTGGACTGACCCGAGCCCCGCTCCGAGAGAGGAGGAGGAGGAGGAGGAGGAGGAGGAGAGGAAGAAAGAACATAAAGGATACGAAGTCAACGATTCAACAAAAGAGTGGAGGAGATGAAAGTAATGAGGGAGGGAGGAGGGAGGAGAAGAATCACGTTTACATCAGGTTTTACATAACATCAAGAATAAATATTTCAGAAGGGAGGAAAAATGAAGGAAAGAAAGAAGTGAATAAAGAAGAATGAAAAGAAATGAGAAGAAAAGAGAGAAACAATGAATGAAGTAATTTACATTTTGTGATTTAAAGGGAAAAATCTGATGTTTTTAAAAGCATCAGTTTGAGCTTCCTGCTGTAAAACTAAAAACATGTCAGCAGCCAAATTCATTAAATTAACCTCAGTTATTTATTCTGTTTTTATTCAACAGTTGAGGACAAAGACTTTTTTTCAGATGAAATCAGCTGTGAATGATGTTAAATATGTTTTAACCTGCTTTGGTCGTTGCTGCGTGTTGATTCTCCGTGTGATTCTCCAGCAGCAAACTGCTGATTCATTTTTACATGTTTTTATGTTTTCTCATGTTGCTCTGCTGCTTATGCATTTATTACAAGTGGTTTTTCATGTTTGAGCCTAGGGATGTTGCAATATACCAATATTGACGATAACCGTGATATTTAAAAAATTAAATATTGATATCATGATATCATGTTAATAATACACATATGATAATATCATGTAAATAATCCAGTGCCTCTTAAATCATTTNATATCATGTTAATAATACACATATGATAATATCATGTAAATAATCCAGTGCCTCTTAAATCATTTCCATTTCTTTCTGTTCTTGCTTTGTCCCACACACACACATACACACACACACACACACACGTGAAATGATGCCATGATGCAGTAGCTAGCTAGCTAGCTAGCTACCTACTGCATAATATAATAAGCTTTTTTTATATAGCACTTTTATTTTAAAAATGAGTTTACAAAGTGCTTCACACATAAAATCAAAAACACACAGTGAATTTACACAACAGTGTAATATCAATATGATCAAGAAATAAACAAAAATAAAAGACATTAAATAAAAATTTATATTTAAAAAAATGATAAAAGTGTCAGACAAAAAACTCTTTAGTTAAAAGCCATCCTATAAAAATAAGTTTTTAAAAGAGGCCATGAAGTAGCTTGCCTAATTCATAAAGGAAGTGGAGCCTTGAGATAACACCCTCCTGCCCTCTGTAACGAGCCCTGTAACGAGCCCTGTAATGAACCCTGTAATGAGCTCTGTAACGAGCCCTGTAACGAGCCCTGTAACGAGCTCTGTAACGAGCCCTGTAACGAGCTCTGTAACGAGCCCTGTAACGAACCCTGTAATGAGCTCTGTAACAAGCCCTGTAACGAGCCCTGTAACGAGCTCTGTAACGAGCCCTGTAATGAGCCCTGTAACGAACCCTGTAATGAACCCTGTAATGAGCTCTGTAACGAGCCCTGTAACGAGCCCTGTAACGAGCCCTGTAACGAGCTCTGTAACGAGCCCTGTAACGAGCCCTGTAACGAGCTCTGTAACGAGCCCTGTAACGAACCCTGTAATGAGCTCTGTAACGAGCCCTGTAACGAGCCCTGTAACGAGCCCTGTAATGAGCCCTGTAACGAACCCTGTAATGAGCTCTGTAACAAGCTCTGTAATGAGCCCTGTAACAAGCTCTGTAACGAGCTCTGCCCTGGGGATGAATTTTAAGGTGTTTGTATCACCTGAATTTTTGATTTAGAAATATTTGGATGTTTTGCAAAATAACAGGAAAACTAAAATACAGGTTTGTGTTTTTAAAAAAAATTGCTGGCAGCAACCTGAAGTGTATGGGGCTTAAACATGCAAAATGGACGGTCTGCTCCTTTAAGAGTGCATGTTGAAGCAGCAGCAACCTTTCTGAGAAACGTGTATTCTCACCGTCATGCTGCAGCCGTCAGAGCGTCTCAGTATGCAGCACAACACACCACTTTACATCCAGACGCCTCCACGCTCCGAGCTCAGGCCGCCGCATGGAGATGTGCCTCAGATTAACGCCACAGCGAGGGGCGGGGCAAAACCGGCCTGACGCTCGTCCTCAAATGACATTTTATTCTGAGTTTGAATGAAGGAGTTAAAGGACCATACCAGTAATTCTGCATGTTTGAGCCCAATATTTCCAACCAGCCTTGTTGTTACTGACTTTTAATTCCTTAAATATATGTTAGAGGTCAATTTTAGATAGTTTTTCCTACCTTTCAGACTGCCTTTCGTTTCAGTTCATTCCAGTATGACATATAAATCAACTTATAGAGATGTGAGATAAATAATCCATCACAGCAAACGTCACGTCTATCAGGGTTTTTTGTCAGGCTTTTTTTATTAATGATCCAACGTGGAAGACGATGTATTTCTCTGCCAGGAAATATAGTCCCAGCAGAAGACGGATTTTACCAAGAAATTAAAACGACTGTGTCTTCTACAACTGTGCAAAAGTGTTAGAAGGCAATACGTTGAATTTTAAGGTGTTTGTATCATTTGACTTTGAAAGATTCGAGGATTTGAACAAATAACAGGAAAAGTAAAATACGCTTTTTTTTTTTGTTTGTTTTGGGTTTTTTTTTTTAAGAAATTGGTAGTCAGTAACGTAACATGTATGCAGATTGTATTTATTGGGCTCAGACATGCACAATTACCATTATGGTCCTTTAAAGCAAAAACCCAGTCAGGAGGCTTTCTTTGGAGTGTGTGGAACCTGAGGCCTTACAGAGTGAAAGTCAGTGTTAGCCATGCTAGCAGCATTAGCCGTGCTAGCAGCGTAGCGTTTGATGTGGCACAGTCAGTTTGTGGATCAGAGCAAAAGAAATCTTCATGTGAGTTGTGACAGTTTGTTAAAATGTGTGAACACTCTGCAGGTTTCTGAGCGTCATGCAGCAGGTGTGTTTCAGGTGTTTCAGGTGATGTTTCTGAACATTCACAGAGAGAAACGTTTAGCTGCAGGAGTCTGTCAACTTTTCTTCATCCATTTCTACTTTTCCACTTCAATGAAATCTGCTTCTTTCTCCTGAAACCATCACAGACAGCCTGTTTATATCACCTGCTCACCTGTACTCTGATTAACACAGATAAGACAGGCGGAGTTAATGAGATTCCGTGATGAAATTAACAGGATTCTGTGATTTGCCGGATATACATGAGGCGTTGCTTCATCAGAGTATGAGGAGGTTCCAGCAGGTGTAGGTGTGTTAAATAAATCCATTTATTATCGTATAATCTCAGCTCGTTATGGACGTTTACTCTGATTTCTGCTGTAATTATGGTGTTTACACGACTTTATTAGTGAAACGTGAATGTAATCAGAGTTTTAGGCTGCGTGAACGTGCTGGATGAAGATGGACGAAGATGGATGAGGATGGATGAGGATGGGTGATAATGGATGAAGCTGGATGAGGATGATGAAGCTGGATGTGAGGATGGATGAAGATGGATGAGGATGGATGAGCATGGATGAAGCTGGATGAGGATGGATGAGGATGGATGATGATAGATGAAGCTGGATGAGGATGGATGAGGATGGGTGATGATGGATGAAGCTGGATGAGGATGATGAAGCTGGATGTGAGGATGGATGAAGATGGATGAGGATGGATGAGCATGGATGAAGCTGGATGAGGATGATGATGATGGATGAAGCTGGATGAGGATGGATGAAGCTGGATGTGAGGATGGATGAAGATGGATGAAGCTGGATGAGGATGGATGAGGATGGATGAGGATGGATGATGATGGATGTGAGGATGGATGAAGCTGGATGAGGATGGATGATGATGAGGATGGATGAAGATGAAGATGGATGAGGATGGATGATGATGGATGAGGATGGATGAAGCTGGATGATGATGGATGAGGATGGATGAAGATGAATGAGGATGGATGAAGATGGATGAGAATGAATGAGGATGGATGAAGATGGATGATGATGATGGATGAGGCTGGATGATGATGGATGAAGATGGATGATGATGGATGAGGATGGATGAGGCTGGATGAGGATGGATGATGCTGGATGCTGCAGGTGGAGCTGTCGTACATAGTGCTGCCTGAGCGGCGGTCATTCCGGGTCGCACACGCTTCATCTTATTGAAATTCAAAGACACGTCTGAATCATCCTGACATGACGTCTCTCTCTGCGGACGAAAACCTGCCGACCCGACCGAGCGACCATGAAACACGCTGCAGACTGCAGATTCCGTGTNGCGGACGAAAACCTGCCGACCCGACCGAGCGACCATGAAACACGCTGCAGACTGCAGATTCCGTGTTCTCCTCAGGCATACAGAGGAGGAGTGACTGAGCATGCACGCACACACACATACATGCACACACACCGCACACACACACACACAGGCAGCTCTTTCTCTCGGCTTTTTGCAGCGATTTTTTCTCTGAAGGAGAATAAAAGAGTTTTCCTGTTAGAGATGAAAGAGGCTCAGATGCTTCAATAAAACCTCAAAGTCCTGATCTTAACAAAACTGCTTAAGTTAAAGTGAGTAGAAATTGAATTAAAATGTACTCGAGTATTCAGAGTAAATTTACTCATAATTCTAATATAACCAACATTCTAATCTCATGCTGCCCTCAGAATTTAGCTCATAACAACCACAAACATGACTGATGCATGTTTTATATTCATTCTGATCGCTGCGTCTGGGTGTGACAAAGTTAAACACACAAACACTCATTTCAGCTCTGACAAGGTGTGTGTGTGTGTGTGTGTGTGTGTGTGTGTGTAATGCCGACGAAAACTTCACAAAGCCGTTTTCATTCATGACGACCTGCACTTCCACTCCGGGGCTTTGGGTGGCGCTGCAGGACAAACCCAGCAGACACAGAAGTCATTTCCTGTTCAGTCGCCACAACAAACATGGAGGCAGAAACGAGATGCTGATACTGAGGCTTTGTATCTCTCCCTCTCTCTCTCTCTTTCTCTGCACCTCTTCTTTTGGCTGTTCGTCACTGAAGGCATGTGCACGTCATACAAACGCTGTCTATGTTGATGAAAAAATTGAGGCGTGTGCGACCGTGTGAGCAACCCTCAAAGCGACTAGCTGCTGAGGTTGTAATGCTGTAATTATGCCACGTTTTCCATATGTCCACTGTCACATCCGTGTCCGTGTTAAGCAGAAACCGTAACCACGTTAAGCAGAAACCGTGACCATGTTAAGCAGAAACCGTGTCCGTGTTAAGCAGAGACCGTGACCGTGTTAAGCAACTGTTTTTACTTGAGTTTTTTTTACCTGTGAGGTTTTTACCTGAGTATTTTTTACCTGTGAGGTTTTAACTGTGAGTTTTGTTTAAGTTGTGAGGTTTTACCTGTGAGGTTTTTACCTGTGAGTTTTTTTTAAGTTGTGAGGTTTTACCTGTGAGTTTTGTTTAAGTTGTGAGGTTTTACCTGTGAGGTTTTACCTGTGAGTTTTTTAAGTTGTGAGGTTTTACCTGTGAGGTTTTTACCTGTGATTTTTTTTTAAGTTGTGAGGTTTTACCTGTGAGGTTTTACCTGTGAGGTTTTACCTGTGAGTTTTTTTAAGTTGTGAGGTTTTACCTGTGAGGTTTTACCTGTGAGTTTTTTTTAAGTTGTGAGGTTTTACCTGTGAGGTTTTACCTGCTGACAGATTCCAGCACGAAGCGTCTTTCATTAAAACCGCTCAACCGTTTCAGCTGCTTAGATTGACTTTCCACAGGCGGCCATATCCTCAGCGGGTTCACGCCAGGACACACGAGTACGTTCACACACACNCACACACACACACACACACACACACACACACACACACACACACACACACACACACACAGGCAGAGTGTTTGAAGTGCTGGCAGTGTATGATTTCATTTCTCATTCAGGCTGTTTTTGTAAGCGAAGCTGCTGCACTATGCATGAGGGACATTTACATTTAACAAAGCTGTTCGACCTACATAGCAGCAATAATGGAGAGAGCGAGAGAGCATCACTGAGAGAGAGAGAGAGAGAGAGAGAGAGAGAGATGAAGAGGGGCAGAAGAAGAAAGAGCGGAGAGAGAGAAGGAGGGAATTGCTGTAGGCTGAATATGAATATGAAGCTTTTCCTTTTTAAAGGTGAACAGATAAAAGTTTCACACCATAAACTCAGATGAACTTCAGCCATGAAAAAAAAACTTCTCAGAGTCCAAACGATGCGGCTTTATGTTTTCTATCTACACACACACACATACACACACACACACACACACACACACACACACACACACACACACACACACTGACAGGCTGTGGTAGTTGAAAGGATGACGTCATTTTTTCAGAAGGTATTTTACATGTTAATCACAAACATGAGCGTTAGCAGACATCCAGGAAGTAAGTGTGTGTGTGTGTGTGTGTGTGTGGTCATAACCCAGCTCAAGGGCCATGACAAATAATGGTAACAGCTGCACAATGCCAGAAAAATAGTGAAATTTAAAAACGCTGTTGCATCTTTATTCTTTTTTCTGAGCCACACAGAAGAAAGTGTGATATAGTTCCAAGAGAAGACGACTTTGGACATGTTGGCAGGTGAAATGTTGAATTTTATGGTGAGAGCATCACCTGAACATTTGATTTTGAAAGATTAGAGGACTGGGCAAAACCTAAAATACAGTTTTGTTTTGGAAAATGTTTGTCATTAATGTAGCGTGTATGCTGTTTGTACTTATTGGGCTCAAACATGCAAAAAAAACACCTATATGGTCCTTTAAAAAGACAGGGACACTGCTCCGTAATTGTGTGTGAGTGAATTTCTTGTCTGTGTTGAGTCATCAAAGCACAGCTCAGGTGTGTGTGTGTGTGTGTGTGAGACCTCATGGCCTCGTGTGTTCTCAACATCTGTGTTAAACCTGTGATCAAAGCTCTTCAAAGCTGTGTAGTGGTAGTATCATCACTCTGGTTATTCATCAAACACATACACACACACACATACACACACACACACACACACAGGACAAAACGTGCTGGATTTAAGGACAGCATGTAAAATAAATGTCAGTTTGGGTTTAACATGTTCAGCTCTTCTTTCTGCACTCACACACAGTATTTTCAGGTATTTTGATATTTAAATCCACTGATTCCCAACGGTTAATTAATGATTAATTGATTTTTGATCGTTCAATCACTAGTCATCCTGTAATCAGTAATATTGCTAAAATTTGCTTCCCTAATTGTGAGAATTCCACTAAATTAACTAAATCAGAAAACGCTCCAGTAGCTAACTGCTGCCCAAAACCACAAATCTGTTTTTTTAATTCTACAATCATTCAGTAAAAAACATAAAAATCTACCTTTTTTAATGTTTGAAGGCGCTATGCTAGCCTCTCCTCTTGCTGCCAGTCTTAGCATTATGCTAGTCTTAGCGCTAAGCTAGCTGCTCCTCTTGCTGCCAGTCTTAGCGCTATGCTAGCCACTCCTCTTGCTGCCAGTCTTAGCACTATGCTAGGTTACACATCCTGCACAGATGAAATTGAAATCTGTCATCTGACTTAGAGAACGAGGATTTATCTAAAATGTTGGTGTGACGTTTTCAAGTTGGGGTGAAAATCCAAAAGCCTGTTATTTAACTGCCAAGGAGGTCATGTGATCACTGGTATTTGCATGTTTGTTAGCAGGACATCTGGAAAAGCTATGGACAGATTTAGATGAAATTTGGGAGATGATCCAGATCAGATTCGGGATCCAGAAGAACATGAACCCAGCAGGCGGTAAGCGCTTCAGCCCTGCAGCAGCAAAGCGAGGTTCCTGTGCTAAATGCTGCAGCAGGAAAGGCTAATGCTATAACAGCAATGCTAATGGGCCACTTCATGAAAGTTAGCATGATGGCTATTTTTAAGAAGCTGGTAATGTTGTAGGACTTGGTGGAGGCACAACACTCACATCTTCTATAACGCTGAAATAAAAAGATCNTCCCGCAGTGCTTCAGTGTGAGTAGACGTGCGGTCGTGTCGTATCGGCGGTGAGACTGTGTTTGATCTTTATGCTGTCATGAAAGAATACGATCAAAGCCTCACTTTGTTGTGGTCGGAGGGCAAGCTGGAACACGTGTGCGTGTGTGTGCATGTGCGTGTGTAGATGTGTGTAGATCTCTACATCTCTACAGAGATGTAGAGAAGATTCAGGTGTTTGCAGATGAATTTAAACCCTCAGACAGAAACAAAGAAAAGAAGGAACCAAGTTGGTCATGTTAAAGGACACAAGAAAGAAAAAACAAGAAAGAAAAGAGGCAAAAAGAGAAGAAAAAATGAAAAGCAAGTAATCAAATTAAGGAAAAACAAGATAAACTTGGAGAAAAGACAAAGAAAGTAGAAGAGATGACTTGATCCTCTACTAAAGGTGAAACTCAGATAAACGTACAGAAGGAAAATAAAACAGTGGAAAGATTCAACTAAAATACCTCAAACTGTAATTCACAAAGAGAAAGAGAATAAAGTTTTCCTTCCTTCCAGCAGCTGAAGTTGTTTTTCAGCACAGGAAATCCACTTCTTTTGTTGGCGTGTTTTGTTTCTAAACAGGCGTGTTTTCACTATTCAGTGTTTGGAATATAAATAGAACGATAAATTAAACAGAAAAGTCAAATTATACTTCCTCAAAAAAAGCAGCAATTAAAGGCACAGAAGAAGAATCAGGTTCCACCGAGTTACACAAACTGTGGAAACAGAAAAACAATTTATTTAGAGTGTCACACACACACACACACACACACACACACAGTGTTGGGAAGTAACGGTGGTGTGGTGCTAACATTGTGGCAGGGAACATTTCTGATGACTTATTACAATATTATTGATTTGCAGTGTCAGGCTCAGAACTTATCAGTCAACCACTCTAGTTTTTTTCTATAGACGAAAGCAGAAATAATAATAAAGACATTAACTTCAGCTGCTTTGTGTAGCGAAGTAAAAATACTTCATCATTAAAGCAAGCAGCGCATCATTTATGATGTTATCAAATCCTTCATTTCTCTCGTGAAAACACGTCTTAGAATAAAACGAAAACCTCAGGAATTATTTATGTTATATATATGTTATATAGTAGTCCGGACATTTTTCCAGGGTTTTCCTGGCGGATCTCACGTTGTTCCCAGGTCAGTTTGGTAGAAGGAAGGTAGAAACAGCTGGATGAGGGTCAGACTTCCTGTAAAGACATGCAGGCTGTTTAAGCAGGAGCCCACGGAGCGTACCCGGAATACCCACAGTGCATACCCAGAATACCCACGGAGCGTACCCGAAATATGCAGTGCGTACCCGGAATACGCACGGTGCATACCTGAAATACCCACGGAGCGTACCCAGAATACGCAGTGCGTACCCAGAATACCCACGGAGCGTACCCAGAATACCCACAGAGTATACCCGAAATATGCAGTGCGTACCCGGAATACGCACGGTGCGTACCTGAAATACCCACGGAGCGTACCCGGAATACGCACGGTGCGTACCCAGAATACCCACACAGCGTACCCAGAATACGCAGTGTGTACCCGGAATACCCACGGAGCGTACCCGAAATACACATGGAGGGATTGTACATATGTTCCACCTGGCCTGGGAATGTTTTGGGATGTAAGGAAAAGCTGTAGGATGTGGCAGGAGAGGGCTGATCTGGATCCGGATAATGGTGGAAAACACAACAACTTAAAGGACCATGCCAGTGGTTTTGCATGTTTGAGCCAAATATATAAAACCCGCATGCACATTACGTTACTAACCATTTCCCAAGACATCCGACTGGAGCGGTAAATATTAAAATAGTTTTTCCTACCTTCCAGACCGTTTTTTCAGTTCATTTCAGTACGACATAAAAAAATCAACTTTAGAGACATGAAACGTACTGAGATAAATAATCCATCAGAGAACTTGACATCTATTAATTGTTTTGTTGGAGTATCTTAACTATTTCAACATTGAAGACAAAGTATGTCTGCCAGGAAATACAGCCATCAGAGTTTTAAAGCTGAAGTATTAGCTTACATAGTTGAACGTCTCCACAGATTTCTGTCTTCATTTTTACATCTTAACATGCAGATGTGTTTATTTATAGGTAAAATCTTTTTTTATTTTATTTTTAGAGACAAACTACATGGAATGATAACTTCCTGTGTGATATGAATTTTTGGTCATTTTGCTGGGCTTGTTTGAAGGAGCTAACAGCTGACGCACTAGCTGTAATTTGTTTTACTTCTGAGAAAAGTTACAGCTTCTTTTTTAAATAAAGTGGGGGTTTTCCACGGTGAGCGACGTGAAAACACAGCCGGCATGAGTCGGTGTGAAACCGCACACTCCTCCTCCAGTTTGTCTTTTCTTCTCCGTCTTTTCTTTGGTTTTCTCTCTCTCTCCTGTAATTCCGTCTGTCGCTCGTTGTGTTTGGACAGATAGCACATGGTGGTTTGGCGCTGCGGTCTGAAGCTTCATCACAACGTTTTTCAGCACAGCAGCTTTTCTCAGAACGCTCCATCCACGCCACGACCACGGCTTCATACGACGCGACGGCAGGAAGCACGAGTTAGAGACAAATCCTCCACAACATAAAAAAATACTCAAGGACACATAAAAGTCCTGCATTTCTACTCAAGTACAAATTAAAGCCACCAGTGTCAAAGTACTAAGAACAGCCGAGTTTAACCTCTTATGTCCAGTGTTTGGGATTTTCTTTGCTGAAAGAAAGAAAGAAAGAAAGAAAGAAAGAAAGAAAGAAAGAAAGAAAGAAAGAATGAAAGAAGCCTAGTTTCAAAGTCTTCAAAATGTAAACACTCGTAACTTAACATACCTGTAAGTGATAGCGAAGCAAAGTACGTGAGTAAAAGTACTTAGTCAACCTTTAGATGTAGACATGTAAGATTCGTGTGAAGGAGATCATGCAGCGTGTGGTGCGTTTGAGTGGTGGTGCGTTTGAGTGGTGGTGCGTTTGAGTGATGGTGCGTTTGAGTGGTGGTGCATTTGAGTGATGGTGCGTTTGAGTGGTGGTGCGTTTGAGTGGTGGTGCATTTGAGTGATGGTGCGTTTGAGTGGTGGTGCGTTTGAGTGGTGGTGCATTTGAGTGATGGTGCGTTTGAGTGGTGGTGCGTTTGAGTGGTGGTGCATTTGAGTGATGGTGCGTTTGAGTGGTGGTGCGTTTGAGTGGTGGTGCATTTGAGTGATGGTGCGTTTGAGTGGTGGTGCGTTTGAGTGGTGGTGCATTTGAGTGATGGTGCGTTTGAGTGGTGGTGCGTTTGAGTGGTGGTGCATTTGAGTGATGGTGCGTTTGAGTGGTGGTGCGTTTGAGTGGTGGTGCATTTGAGTGATGGGCGTTTGAGTGGTGGTGCGTTTGAGTGGTGGTGCATTTGAGTGGTGGTGCATTTGAGTGATGTGCGTTTGAGTGGTGGTGCGTTTGAGTGGTGGTGTTATGGTGCAGAGTCACAGTTTGTTTGAAGGTCTCTATCAGGGTGGGAGAATCTGGACCTTTGACTCTGCTGTCACAGCAGCAAACTTTACGAGGAAGACGAGGGAAATATTTAACACTAAACTAAACAAATGTTTGCTGAAATTAGCTGAATCATGATGAAACTTCAGACCGCTTCGTGCTGCGAAGAGCTGCTTTCATTCTGACAGAGTGCTTTTAAAACGATGCAGCGTTCTGCAAGGAAACACAGGAGCTTTGGGTTAGTTTAGGTTCAGTTCAGGGTTAGGTTTCATTTTGGTTTAGTTTAGGTTTGGTTTAGTTTAGGTTTGGTTTTGATTTAAGTTTAGTTTGGGTTTAGTTTTGGTTTAGGGTTAGTTTTGGTTTAGTTTAGGTTTAATTTTGGTTTTGTTAGGTTTTGTTTTGGTTTAAGTTTAGTTTTGGTTTAGTTTAGGTGTAGTTTTGTTTAGGTTTAGCTTATGTTCAGTTTAGGTTTAGTTTTGGTTTAGGGTAAGTTTTGGTTTAGTTTAGGTTTAGTTTTGATTTAAGTTTAGTTTAGGTTTAGTTTTAGTTTAGGGTTAGTTTTGGTTTAAGTTTAGTTTTGGTTTAGTTTAGGTTTAGCTTATGTTCAGTTTAGGTTTAGTTTTGGTTTAGGTTTAGTTTAGATTTAGTTTAGATTTAGTTTAGGTTTAGATTTGGTTTAGGTTTAGTTTAGGTTTAGTTTTACTAATCAGGAAGAGTGAAAGTTTTGCGCTGGAAGACAAACACCAAGAACGTTTAACTGAAATTTAATCTTGTTGACGTTGTTGATGTTGTTGTTGTTGATATTGCTGTTGTTATTATTATTGTTATTATTGTTGTTGTTGTTATTATTGTTGTTGTTGCTGTTGTTGTTGCTGTTGTTGTTGATGTTGTTGTTGTTGCTGTTATTGTTGTTGATGTTGCTGTTGTTGTTGTTGATGTTGTAGATGTTGAGGTTGTTGATGTTATTGTTGCTGTTGTTATTGTTGTTGATGTTGTTGATGTTGTTGTTTATTGCTGTTGTTATTATTGTTGTTGTTGCTGTTGTTATTGTTATTGTTGTTGTTGCTGTTGTTGATGTTATTGTTGTTGTTGCTGTTGTTATTGTTGATGTTGTTGTTGTTGATGTTGTTGCTGTTGCTGTTGTTGTTGATGTTATTGTTGTTGCTGTTGCTGTTGTTATTGTTGACGTTGATGTTGTTGTTGATATTGCTGTTGTTATTATTATTGTTATTATTATTGTTGTTGTTGCTGTTGTTGTTATTGTTGTTGATGTTGTTGTTGTTGCTGTTGTTATTGTTGTTGATGTTGTTGAGGTTGTTGATGTTATTGTTGTTGCTGTTGCTGTTGTTGTTGTTGTTATTGTTGTTGCTGTTGCTGTTGTTATTGTTGACGTTGATGTTGTTGTTGATATTGCTGTTGTTATTATTATTGTTATTATTGTTGTTGTTGTTGTTGTTGTTGTTATTGTTGTTGATGTTGTTGTTGTTGCTGTTGTTATTGTTGTTGATGTTGTTGAGGTTGTTGATGTTATTGTTGTTGCTGTTGCTGTTGTTGATGTTATTGTTGTTGTTGCTGTTATTGTTATTGACATTGATGTTGTTGTTGATATTGCTGTTATTATTATTGTTATTATTGTTGTTGTTGCTGTTGTTGTTATTATTGTTGTTGATGTTGTTGTTGCTGTTGTTATTGTTGATGTTGTAGATGTTGTTGTTGAGGTTGTTGATGTTATTGTTGTTGCTGTTGTTGTTATTGTTATTATTATTGCTGTTGTTGCTGTTATTATTATTATTGTTGCTGTTGTTATTGTTGTTGACATTGCTGTTGTTGTTGTTGTTGCTGTTATTGTTGACATTGCTGTTATTGTTGTTATTGTTATTATTGCTGTTGTTACTGTTGTTGTTGCTGTTATTATTGTTGTTGTTATTGTTGTTGTTGTTATTGCTGTTGTTGCTGTTATTATTATTGTTGCTGTTGTTGACATTGCTGTTGCTGTTATTGTTGACATTGCTGTTATTATTGTTGTTGTTGTTGTTATTGTTGTTGTTATTATTATTATTATTGCTGTGGTTGTTGTTGTTGTGACTGGAATGACGTGTCAGGAAAACGGCGTCGGTCCGTTTGAGACTGAAAGTTTCTGATTCTGTAAGAAGGTTTTTGTTGGTGAATCTCGTGTTTTCTGGGTTTAAAGGAAAGGTTAGAGATGAGTTGTGACTTTGTCCACATACATGTTGTGATAAACAGCAGGAAATATGATCTGTTTTTATACAGCTTGATTCCACATATGAAGCAACACGCTCTGAAGCTGCAGTTTGTGTCTTTTTAAGGCCATAAAATGTTCTAAAAAGTGCCATGAATTCTCTGGAGTTTATGCTGGAGTATTAGTTTCTGTTTATCCCACAGATATTTCTGTGATTTACCATAACGTCAGCGTGCCATTAGTCATGTGGGCGAACACGCGGATTTCAACACTGGCTCTGAAAGATCGGAAAACCCTGGAAGGAAAATACCATCTCCGGCTTTTTCTCAGGAGGTTTGTTCTGATGTCATGTAAAACTCATCTTCACAAAAACTAAAGTTTACCGTGTTCAGAGCTCCACAGTAAACTACAGGATCCATAGGATTCACAGAACATACGTGACCGTTACGTAACCGCAGCATCCAGGTGACTCACGCCATTATAATAAGCTGATTTAGTCACATGACCTGATCTGATTACGCTGATTTCTGTCTGATTATGGGTTTGAATAAGAAGATTTATTGTTTAACGTGAGTATAATAAAGTTTAACGTTCTGAATGTTTCTCTCGTCATACTACAGACGTGTATAGAGTTCGGGTGTTTACACCAACCAGGACTAACTGAAACCCGATCCTGATCCTGGTTTAACCTGACTAAACGTTCAGCGGTTTAATGTGATTTATCTGGATGAAAATAATGTCGCTCAACCCACATTTATTTATTTTAATAACTCTATAACTGAAGTCTTCCAGATAAAATGAAGTTTTTGGAGGATAGAAAATGAAATATAATAAAACTAAATATATAAATAAAGATAAACAATAAAACAGGCTAGTTTTGATTGTAAGAGAAAGAGAGAGAGAGTTATAACTGCTAACAGACGGCTGTTTTAAGTGTTCTCTCTCTCTCTCCCCCTCTCTCTCTCTCTCTCTTTCTCTCTTTCTCTCATTGATTCTGATGTTGGGGGTCTTGAGTCACACAAACTGTAACAAATGTACTGTGTGTGTGTGTGTGTGTGTGTGTGTGTGTGTGTGTGTGTGTGTGTGTGTGTGTGTGTGTNCTTGAATCACCCCAGATGCTTTGAGGTGTCATCGGTCTGAGTCTGGATAATGTCTGGACAGGGTGAAGATTTTTAAAGATACACACACACACACACACACACAGCATGAACACGTTACATAAGGATGTGGAAGTGATGTTTGTTAGATCTGGTCTCTGGTTAAACTGTGATTTTGTGTGTAAGAAAGTGGAGTTTGAGCCTGTGTGTGTGTTGGTGTGTTTTTATGTGTGTGTTTGTGTGTATGTACGTATGTGTGCTTTTGTAAAAGTCTTATTACAGCGACTCGCTGAGCTGATTCTGTCCTGATTGTGGTCATCAGTAACGTTTCTGTAACGGTTCTTGTATGGAGGTACGCACAAACATGCAAAACCACCGGTATGGTCCTTTAACGTAAACTGAAGCTAGCGCGAAAACAAAGTGTAACCCAGAAAACTAACCGGTAATTCTCAAGGACTCATGTGAGTCTTCTCATCATTATGCAGACACATTTTTGTTCCCACAACACACACACACACACACACACACACAGGATGTCTTATAGTCAGTTGCAAATTAAACTTACTGTCAAACCGAGTCTCCCAAAACAGCAATGAGCTCCACTGTTCCCTGTGTGTGTGTGTGTTTGTGTGTGTGTGTGTGTGTGTGTGTGTGTGTGTGTGAGGAATGCAGCTTGTAAATAAACGTTAACCCACATAGATTCATAAAGATGTTTTCATATTTCCAAAGGGTGGGGGCCTCAGTGTGTGTGAAGCAAGCCAGACACACACACACACACACACACGCACACACACACACACACACACACAAACACACTAACACACACGCGCACACACAAAACAGCTGAAACCCACACACACACACACACTCTGTAGCTCTGTGTTAAATATCCTCAGAGTAAAAGCCGTTTGGACAGTTTTAATGTTTTACGGTTAAAATAAAAATGTATATTTTAACGTCAGAGTCACTTTAAACATCATAAAACCACATTTTACAACAAATGTTTAAAACGTAAACTCAGAAAGGGTTAGAACCCAGGCACAGACGGAGATGCTGATTGGCCAATGGGAGCGACGATATCTAGAGAATTTTGGACTTCTGGACATTTACATGTTGCTGTAGCGCCACCTAGTGGACAAACGCAGGATCAGTCTCGCTTTGTGCAAAGGTGTGTTTAGGCAGAAAGGTGTGTTTAGGCAGAAAGGGGCGTGGCCTGTAGAAACTCTGCACAATTGTAATGGAAATGTAGTTTTTGAGAAATCGTGGTAAAAAAACGGGATGAAAACAGAAACGTCACCAAACACCCTCTGTCTCCTCTTCATCCCTCATTTCCTCCTTCATCTGTTACCTCATCTCCTTACACCTCCTTCCTGTCTTCTCCTCTTTTTTCACTCATTTTAAAATTTCCCCATCACCTCCTTTCTCTCCTTCTTCCTCCTCTCCATCTTCCTCCCTCCTCCACTCTCTTCTTCTTTTCCTCTCATGCTTTTTCATCTTCATTCTTCCTTTCATTATCTCATTTTCTTTTTCTTTCTCTCCTTGCCTCCTTCTTTACTCTCTTCATCCAACCTCTATTTCCTGCTTTTCCTCAGATCTTTTTCTTCTTCTCATTTTCTTTCTTTTCTACATGCACACACACAACACACACACACACCACCTATTAACATGTCATATTGGTCATGAAGTCACCTGCCGTGACTGAGGTCATCCAGCTGTGTGTGTGTGTGTGTGTGTGTGTGTGTGTGTGTGTGTGTGTGTGTGGTTCGCTGCAGCAGGGCAGTAAATGACTCTGCACCTCCACAGAGCTGTTTCATAAAGAGTGAGAATGAAGACATGATTCACCTAAAAAGAAAGAAAAGAGAAAGAGGGAAAGAAATCTATTATTATTAATCATATTAATTATGATTTGTGACACAAAAGCAAAGAAAGGTGTAAGGAAGGAAGGAGGGAGGAAAAGAGGAAGAAAGTGATAAAGGGAATGAGGCAGAAAGCAGCAGCAGCTTGGAAACGGAATAGAAAATAGAATTTCCTTCTTTTTATTTATTTACTCAGGTTTTTCTAAAGTTTATTTCAGGTCGAGAAATGACAGCAAATGTCCACTAGATGGAGCAGTGTAACTCTTCATCCTCGCTGATTAAACCATCACTTTATTCGTGACATCAGCTCATCCATCAACAGAAATACTTACAGATAACTAAAACATCACCAGTTATTAAAACATACTTAGATGGTTTAAACTGTAACGGCACACCGTTATTATGAATTAAAGGATCTGCAGAGCTGAAACTGGATTTCTGTAGATATGCAGCTGAACAGGTTAAAGGACCACACAGGTGGTTTTGCATGTTTGAGTCCAAGACATATAACCCACATACATGTTACATTCCTGCCAAACATTTTCCAAAACATAGAACTGTATTTTAGCTTTCAGGTTATTTTGCCAAATCTTTTAATCTTTAAAAATTAAAGGCTTAGATGCACCTTAAACACACGCACCTTAAAACTCAATGTTTCGCCTGCTGATAAATGTAGAATTGACGGTTGTTCTTAATTTCTGGGTAAAAGCTGTGTTCTTCTGGTACTGTTTTCCCTGGTGGACACATAAGTGTTCTTCCATGTTGGATCAGTTAAGTAACGTAGACAAAAAATAAGGTTCATGTGATGGATTATTTCACTCAGCAAATGATTAACAACATACTGGAATGAACTGAAACCAATGGCAGTCTGGAAGGTAGGAAAAACAATTCTAATATTCTAATATTTACCGCTCCAGTCATACTTTTTGGAAAATATAACATAATACAATCTGTATGTTGGTTATATTTATTGGGCTCAAACATACAAAATCACTGGTATGTTCCTTTAAACTCATCCCTTCATATGTGTTGGAGACAGAATTTTCCCCTCAGGGCGTCTTTAAGAAAAACACGCTGCGTCAGCGTGGCGGCTCGCGTGTTATTTCAGGAAGAGAATCGGTGCAGACACGTTAGCTTCCGTACGGCGTGCTGCCACGGCTTTATAAGGCAACTCAGAAATCATGACCTCACACAGGATCAGACAGACGAGTCACACACCCACACATCAAAAGAAACAGACAAAAACACACACACACACACACTTTCTCTGCTGTGATGATGTCATAACAGAAAAGGGAGAATCCAGACGTGTGATTAAAGCCAAACGTCGGACGGTGTGTAACTGCGTCTTCACCACTTCCTATACACTCACTTTGGCCTTCCGTGTTTTCATTCACCACATGTGAGGAAAAAAGAGGAGGGGGGGTGAGACACTATGACAACATGGTGGGGGACACACACACACACACACGTAAAATGATTTCTATTCATGCAACAGAAAACAGGGTGTGCAAAACTTTTTATCATATTCTTATTTACTGTCACTAAAGTTCCAAAGAAACTTTCAAACCATCCTGAAGTCTCAAATCAACCTGTCAAAAACATCTAAAACCCCATAAAAACATCTAAAACCCCATAAAAATATCTAAAACCCATAAAAAACACCTAAAAACCCATCTAAAATCATCTAAAACCCCATAAAAACACATCTGCAACTCCATCAAAAATCATCTACAATGCCATAAAAACATCATCTAAAAACCCCATATCAAAGCATCTGAAACCGCCTAATATCTCCCTTATAAAATTAGAAACCCTTAGGAACCTTAAAAGACTTTTGATTCCCATTAGAACCCTTAGCATCACATAGAACCCCTTAGCATCACATAGAACCCCTTAGCATCACATAGAACCTCCTTAGCATCACATAGAACCCCTTAGCATCACCCTAAGCCCTTTCAGCATTTCCTTAAGATTCCCCTCAAAACCCCACTGGTTTGGATTTTCCATTAGAACTTTCAGTACAATCCAATTCCAATTCCCGACTCTTTTAAAAACGTTTTTAGGAACCTGAACTCATTCAGCATTCCCCTTACATCTAGACAAGAAATGCCTTTGGGTTCCTCGTTTTCTCCTGTAAAAACCCTCAAAACGTCATTGGGTTCCTTAGAACCTCCATAATAAAAGCCCTGAGTAGACTTACAGGGGAAGTTTGGAATTCCCTCAGATTCTCAGGAAAGCACATCTTAGTACCATTTTTTCTCTGAACCACCCAGGAAGTCCCACCAAAACCCAACAAGAGGAACCCTTAAAGGCGTGGTTAGACTCGCTGTCGCCGGCCGCCACGCTTCCACAGAGCACTGAGGCATTTATACTTGTTGCATTGTCCATTGCAATATTCTTTTAAACCACAGGGGGCAGTATACAGGAAATACTCTACTAAGTAGTCACACAACGACCCGCATATTTTTACGGACTTTATGGCAAAAACGTGAGCTGCTGTTTGATTCCAGGAGTTTGTTATAAAGCGCTCAGACCAGTCAGAAACATGTTTGTGTGACGCAGCAGACCGAAACTCTACTCTCTTATGAAGCTCCGCCCCTTGCGCCATTACAAAATCTAGGAGGTGCACAACCAAGCGCCGCAACATCGCGAGGCTCCTTGTGCCATGGTGCAGACGGTGCAATTGCATCATATGTGGCGTGCAGCTCCTCGCAACAACGGCGAGTATAAACCAATCAGAATCCCTGCAGAATACGGATAGTTTAAGGAAAACTGTCAGGAATAAACCGGCTGTAACGTTTGGAATTGTTCTTCATCATTTTTTGAGTAAATCGGTGACCATGTGTCGGCGAAGTGTGTCTGGGAGGAAACCGTGGCCTGATGGGAAATAAGAGTCGTAAATGACATGTGGAGAAGTCGCCATGACTGTACGGGAACAACGAGCAGGAAGTGACTGAGGGGGTTATGATGAAGATGAAGATGACGAAGATGCTGGTCATAAAGGAAACTCCAGAGCTACGGCCTGAGAAGCTTTTCTACATGAACTTTTTTTGACATCATCAAAAGCTGTCACCATGTTCTGAGGGAGATTCTTAAGGGGTTTCTGCTTTAGGGGGTTATGAATCCAAGACGTTTCAGGAGCTTCTAAAGAGATGTGTATCAAGAAGTTCTAAACGTTTTGACAGGTTCTTCAATGTTATCAATATTATCAATATTATCAGTTATCAATATTATCAGTGTTATCGATATTATCAATGTGACAAACGAGGAAAAAAAAAGAGCAATGAAATTCTGAATTGTTGACCTGTGCAGAAATTTTCCATTCATACAAATCTGGATTCTTAATGTGACGAGACCACACAACATGCCACGCAACACGCCAGAGCATCACACCACGCAGCGTAAAGCATGAGGTCATGTCGACTGAATATGCTGCAACCGGACAACAGAAAACGACAGAACACACAGAGACAGGCAGGTAGCAGAGAGACAGACAGGTAGCAGAGAGACAGACAGACAGGTAGCTGAGAGACAGACAGGTAGCAGAGAGACAGGTCTGTCATCAGACGTGTGATTCACAGGATAAAGTAATCCCAGCTTTCTCACTGACAGGAGAAGAGAGAGAGGGAGGGAGCGCTGATGGAGGAATAAATAAAGAAAAAGAGAAAGGGGGAGGAGGAGGAGGAGAAGGTAAAAGTTGGAAGTGGAAGTGCTATGAGTCACGGAGCGAGATGGGAGGAGATTGGAGGAGAGAGAGGGATGGAGGGAGGAAGATATAATTATGGTCGGAGCCTGCCAGCGAGAGAGAAGAGAGACGACCGAAGGAGAGAAAGAAAGAACAGAGAGAGACAGAGAGAGAGAGAGAGAGAGAGTCCAGCCCACTGNCGAAGGAGAGAAAGAAAGAACAGAGAGAGACAGAGAGAGAGAGAGAGAGAGAGTCCAGCCCACTGAGGCAAAACCATTCAACTGGTGAGCGAGGGAACGCATTCAACAGAAAGAGAGAGAGAGAGAGAGAGGAAAAGAGGTAAAAAGAGAGAGGAACTCCCTTCATCTGGGAGAACTTAGTCAACTGCCTCACACACACACACACACACACGTACACACACTCTCTCTCTCTCTCTCTCTCTCTCTCTGAAACACACACACTCGTTCATATGCTGCAGCGAAGGATTCACCCCGGGAACAAGGATTCTCCACATTTCTCCTCCTCTCTCATCCATTCATCCCCCTTTCCTCTGATCTTCTTCTGCTGGTTTTTCTTTCTTTTCTCCGCCTCCGTGTTTTCCAGCCATCTGTCCCTGACAAAAAGATAAGGATTACTCATTTTTCTCAGCATTTTCTCCAACTCTGGCTTTTTTCCTCCGTTTTCACAGGTGGACTGTGTGCAGCTCAACTTTCAGAGTCGGATCCTCCGTGGAAAGACAAGAGACGGAGAGACAAAGAAGGACGGAGCGCTGAGGAAGGAGGGCAAGACGCTCACTCCTCCTGCGTGTCTTTTCTCCTCCGTGTTCTGGAGCGTGTTTCCCACCGGCATCACCTACGCCAGCCAATCAGCAGCCAGCCAATCACCATGTCCGTTTTCGCTCTGCTCAGCTGGACTTTGCTGATCCTGGTCGTGAAGTCTTCCTCAGATCCTGCGTCCAAACCGGCGCCGGCACTCGCCACCGTCCATCACCAGCCGCAGGACGCCACCTCCGGACAACTCTGTCCATCCTGCGCTTTGGCCAGGATGCATAGAAATGAAGGCGGTACGGAGGAGGACGCAGCGGCGGGACGCGAGGAGGACGCGGCGGCGCAGCAGGACGTGGTGGAGGCGGTGAAACGCCACATCCTCAACATGCTGCACCTCCAGGCACGGCCCAACATCACGCGGCCCGTCCCGCGCGCCGCGCTGCTCAACGCCCTGCGGAAGCTTCACGTGGGGCGCGTGGCGGAGGACGGCAGCGTGCAGATTGAGGGGGAGGAGGAGATGCCGCGAGGAAGAGGAGGGCAGGGAGGAAGAGGAGCAGCGGNCGCAGCGGCGGGACGCGAGGAGGACGCGGCGGCGCAGCAGGACGTGGTGGAGGCGGTGAAACGCCACATCCTCAACATGCTGCACCTCCAGGCACGGCCCAACATCACGCGGCCCGTCCCGCGCGCCGCGCTGCTCAACGCCCTGCGGAAGCTTCACGTGGGGCGCGTGGCGGAGGACGGCAGCGTGCAGATTGAGGGGGAGGAGGAGATGCCGCGAGGAAGAGGAGGGCAGGGAGGAAGAGGAGCAGCGGTGGCGAGGGGGGGAGACGGCGGCGAAGCACCGGAGACGACGGAGATCATCACGTTTGCTGAGGCTGGTGAGTGTACCTGTCACTGCTGGTGTGTGTGTGTGTGTGTGTGTGTGTGTGTGTGTGTGTGTNGTGTGTGTGTGTGTGTGTGTGTGTGTGTGTGTGTGTGTGTGTGTGTGTGTGTGTGTTTATGCAGAAGAACTGAGTTGCATGTTGTTGTTTTGCAGTAATGATGTGTGAACAGATGGAACACCATTCATAATACTGTGTGTGTGTGTGTCTGTGTGTGTGTGTGTGTGTGTCTGTGTGTGTGTGTGTGTGTGTGTGTGTGGTGTTAATGTGAGTACAGTGAAGGAATGTGTAATAGCTTCCAGCGTGTGTATATTGTGAATATATTTTTGTGGCAAAAGAGTGTGTGTGTGTGTGTGTGTGTGTGTGTGTGTGTGTGTGTGTGTGTGTTTGTTTGTGTGTGAAACAAAATGCAGATGTGTGTGGAAGATTAGTAGCCGGTCCCGCTCTGTACACACTGACTCTGTGTGTGTGTATGTGTGTGTGTGTGTGTGTGTGTGTGTGTACTACTTAATTCCACCTGCGTAGTCACTCACTCAAGCTGTCGTGTATCCCTTGTAATGTGCATGCACAGACACACACACACACACAGCTGTAATAGCCTCCTGCTGTTTCGTCATTAGCTACTTAAAGTCTGAGGGCTTTAGCGTGTCATGTCATTGTCATGTGTGTTTGTTTGTGTGTGTGTGTGCGTGTGTGTGTGTGTGCGTGTCCAGGCAGTCAGAGCTGAAAACTTTCTGACAGACGGTGCTGACAAAGAGACAAAACATGAGGACGAGTTGTAGAGAACGAGGGATGGGAGAAAGAGAGAAAGAAGAAAAGTAACGCTGCAGAAAACGCTGCTCTCTGATTGGCTGGCAGGGGAATCCTGGGTTTTATGGTCTTCTGGCATTAAGATGATGATGATGATGATGATGATGATGGTAATGGTGATGATGATGTGTGGTGATGACGATGAAGATGTGTGTTCTGGATGGGACTCTGCGTGTTCTGACGGAGATCAGGCGTGTTTTCAGGGTTTGTCGTGTTCCTGCGAAGTTTCGTGTTCTGTGGGAATCTGAAGGAATGTTCTCAGGAATTCTGATCATTTCTGAAACTTTCATGTTCTGAGAATCTCAGGAGTCAGAGAGCCAAACAGGAAACGTGACGTGTAGCTCCGCCCACAGTGTCATTAAAGGTGCATACCGTGGTTTTTCATGTTTGAGCCCATAAATAAAACCTGCAAACACGTTACGTTACCGCCAGCCAGGTCAGGATTCAGGAAAGAAAGGATGATGGACTCTTGGTGAGGAGAAAGTGTCTTTCTATTCCGCTGTCTCACTTTTTGTCTTCCCTCCCTCCACACACACACACACACACNACACACACACACACACACACACACACACACACACACACACACACACACACGCACACACACACACAGAGGACAATTAGGCTAATTGAGCTTAATTGAACACATCATTAGCGACATTCCACAATCCACTTTCATCTCTCTCTCTCTCTCTCTCTCTCTCTCTCTCTCTCTCTCTCTTTCTAACCTCAATCTATCAATCCATCCTTCCTGTCCTAGTAGAAGAATAAATAAAGTATTTTTAAGATTTATTTTGCGACGATGGTTCACACACAGATGAAAGTGAAAATCGGCGTAGCGCCCCCATGTGGTCGTTTGTGCGTCGCTGCTTTTTGATTCAGAACTCTGACAGGCTCTTTTTTTTTTATTTCTTTGGCTGAAGATGAATTCATCGTATGACTCATTCTTTCTTTCCTCCTCTTTCTGTGTTTTCTGTTTATTTCTTGTCGTTTTTCCGACATGTCCTCTTTGATCTCTCGCTCGGCGTGTTTCTGCCGTGTCGTCGTAGCGTTGCCGGTTTGAATCCCGGCTCGTGCTTTGATGTGCCAGAGATTCTCTCCGTCTGGAAAGATGAATCACTCCACACCAAAAACACAATCTCTACAAAATAAAAGTCTGCTTTTGTTTTGTGTCATCAGAATAAACCAACTTTCACTTTAACCGCAGATGCTCTTTATCAGGTGAGACACACCTGTACGTCATCTTCTCCTAATTAGAAACAATTATTGTCTAATAATTCATAAAATCATCCATTTATTTTACATGTAAAGGAAACAGGAGTTTTATAAAACTTCCTTCTTTCTTTTTGCCATTTTCTTTGCCTCTTTAATCATTACATTAGTTTTTCCTTTTTTCTTTTATCTGTCATTCCTTCTCTCATTTGTCTTCATCTTTTTTCTTCCATTTCCTCTTTTCTTTGTTTGCTTTATTAGTTTTCTTCCTGCTTCTTCCTTCTGTTCTTTGCATCCTTCCTTTTTCTTCTTCATTTGTACCTTTTCTCTTTCCTTCTTTCTGTTAGCTGTGGTGCCTCCCTCTTTCTTTTTTCTTTGTCGTTTCTTTTCATTTGTCTTTCCTTCCTTTCTTCCTGCTCTCCTTCCTTCTTCCCATCTTTCTTTGTCTGGTGAAATCAGTAAAGACTGCAGACGTTGAGCCTCAGCGATGGAATTTCATTGGTTGACATTTCGGGGTCAGAGTCAGACATCACGCCTTTTTCCGCCGCCATGGAGGAATAACGGAGGACAGGAAGTGAGAAGCGGTGGTCTGAGTTCAAACAGAACGAGGGAGGAATTGGAAAAAGAGAGAAAATGCCATAAAAGAAAAAGGAGAAGACAGAAATGTCTCCTCCTCCTCCTCTGTCTTTACATGACTCTTCCTCACGCCATCTTCATAGTAATACCACCAGTACAAAGTAACTAAGTACTTTTACTCAAGTACCGTACTTCATAGTTGAGCTTGAAGGATGTGGGTATCTTTAAGGTTCTGAGCTTTTGGTTCTAGAAGCTCTTGAGAACATTCTAACTTAAAACAGTCTCAATGTCAAAGGTCACAGAAGGTTCTAGAGGTCACTGCTCAGATTTTAGTGGTTGTCTGATAAATGCTAGCTGCTAACTCGCGAGCTGCTAACTCGTGATAACAGTGAATGACGGGTGAACAGGTGTAAATGCTAGCTGCTAATTGAGGCTAACTAACAACTGCTACTTGGTTGTCCAAACATTTGTGAGTAATAAGTAAAGACAATAAAATGTAGCATGCAGGTTAAATAAATGAAGAGTGTGTGTGTGTGTGTGTGTGTGTGTGTGTGTGTAGAAGAAGAACGGGTTTAGCTTTCAGGACGTTCCACAGCTCGTGCCTCCTCAGCATTTTGTTTACCGACTCTGACAGAGTCCCTTTCACGTTATAGTACCCAGGGCTCTGTGTGTGTGAGAGCACGCGTGTGTTTACTAACACGGCCCGCTGACTCACATGTGGTGCCAATCAGGCCGAGCGGGGCGTCGGCTCCCAGAATCTGGAGCAGATTTGTGTCCGACGCTTCAGGAAGCCGAAAACCTCAAAGTCTCGCTGACGTGTTTACGTTCACCTCCTCAATTCTTAGCTTTCAGGTTAACGTGAACGACTCGCTGTCGCCACACACGCCACACGCCACACGCTGACGTCTCTCTTACCAGGGATGAGTGATAAGTTCTGAGCCCCAAACGATAAGAAGCAGTAACATCAGCCATCATGTATCTACATGCAGGCTGAGCGGATGGCTGCTCTGGATTCTGATGAGTTTCAGGTGAAAGACGTCTGAGACGTCTCAGACACCTGAGATGTCCAGTTTGTCCACTCCTGACTTCTGTTTGGCTTTAATGTCAAAGCTTCTTTCTATCCATTATTTTAAACATTTATAAACATTTTCTATTATTAAAGCTACAGATATAGATGATTGTGCTGCTTCATCTCTCTTTTATAACAAGAAACAAACACACACCAGCAGAAAAATACACACACACACACACACACACAGATACAGTTTGTCAGTAGTAGCGGCTGTGTTTGGACAGATGGGTGAAGTGTGTGTGTGTGTGTGTGTGTGTGTGTGTTGTGTCCTCCGTCCTTGGTAAACAGTGTGGAAACAGTGGGCTTTGAGGGTGTGTTTAAGCTGTTTCCACGTTTCTCACCCTGTGTGTCTGGACCCCATATGGAGCGATAGTTATATTTATTATATATTGAACTTGTCTTTTGTTGATTGATTAGTGACCGATCACGTGTGTGTGAGGGGTGTGTGAGGATTTAAACACACACACAGGACGGATTGTTTAGCTTTGTTAGCCTTCGTCCCATAAACCAAAGTCAAAACACGTTGAGTTCTGAAACATTCTGACGCTGCTTCTTCTTCCTGCTTCGTGTCATCAGATGGAAAAACATTTTCATTTTAAAGACCAGTAAAAGTTGACAGTAACTTAAACATGCAAAACCACTGATATGGTCCTTTAACCTTTCCATGTGATCGTTCTGTATTAATACCACAATAGAAAAATACTCAATTACAAAAGTAAAAGTCCTGCCTTCAAATTTCTACTTTAGTAAAAGTAAATAAGTTTTAGCAGTAAAATGATTTTCTCCTGACAGAAACTAAAACAGTATATTCACAAAATACACACACTCCAATTTTCATAGCTTTAAAGGACCATACCGTCCATTTTGCATGTCTGAGCCTAATATATTCAGTTTTCATGCATGTTACGTTACTGACAATCATTTCCCAAAGGATAAAACCGTATTTCAGCTTTCCTGATATTTTGCTAAATCTCTTAATCTTTCAAAATCAAATATTCAAGTGATACACCCACCTTAAAAATCCATGTTTCTCCTGCTAATAGTTACACAGCCTTATGAAGTCACGGTCCTTTAAATTTTTCCATAAACGCAGGTCTTCTTTTGGGACTATATTCCCCGGTGGAGGCATACATTCACTCCACGCTTTTTATTGAGCTTAAACACTAAAATTACATAACTTCTAAAAAAACCTGAATACACGTCTTGTTGGTGATGATGGATTACCTATCCCAAGAACGTTTACAGTATCAACAAGTTGATTTTAATAGCAGAATGAACTGAAACCAATGGAGGTCTGGAAGGTAGGAAAAACATTTTTAATTCACCGTTCCAGTAGTATGCTTTGGAAATGATTGTCAGTAACGTTACATGTATGAAAACTGAATATATTAGGCTCAAACATGTAAAATGGGTGGAATGGTCCTTTAATAGCCCAGGCTAATTTACAACGCTTTTACAGAAATATATTGACTAATAAACACGATATTAAAATGTGATGTCAGCATATAAAAAAGTAGCCTAGGAGAAACAATAAAACGATATAAAATCTGATCATCAAACCAGAATAAAACATGTTTCATGTTTCACATGTTTGATCCGGTTTGAGCTCTGCAGGTCAAACGCCACGTCACGCAGCACCTGTGCAGCTTATCACGCCAACCTTTAAATTAGCTTCATCATCAAACCAAGGACAAACATGTTACCAGCAAATTTAGCCGAAATAATAAAGAAAATATTATCTCAAGATTATTTAAACAACTGAGTGTGATAACATGCCAGCGGCGGCGCAGCACGCGTGTTTGGATGTGAAATATTTCATTTATGTGAATGAATGTAAACTAGCAACGATTCCATTACTCCCAGTCTAACGTGTGTGTGTGTGTGTGTGTGTGTGTGTGTGTGTGTGTGTGTGTGTTTGTTTGTCCATATCCGTATGTGTGTTTGACCTTGTGTGTGTGTGTGTGTGTGTTTAAGTGTGAGAGACACAAAATCTGTGGAGGTTTGAACTCAGAAACGCTCATTTAACAGAGTATTTTTCTGTCGTGTACAAATACTTTAGTTAATTTTATCAGATTATTTTCCATAGTGTATGGTACTTTAGTTACTTGTAGCAGAGTATTAGTTACTTGTAGCAGAGTGTTACTTTAGTTACTTGTAGCAGAGTATTAGTTACTTGTAGCAGAGTATTAGTTACTTGTAGCAGAGTATTAGTTACTTGTAGCAGGGTATTAGTTACTTGTAGCAGAGTATTAGTTACTTGTAGCAGAGTGTTACTTTAGTTACTTGTAGCAGAGTATTAGTTACTTGTAGCAGAGTATTAGTTACTTGTAGCAGAGTGTTCCTTTAGTTACTTGTAGCAGAGTATTAGTTACTTGTAGCAGAGTATTAGTTACTTGTTTGCAGCAGAAACGATGAATGAACATTTTTTATTGTTGAATAATTTTAATGTGATGATGATGTAAGTGAGAAAATCACCTCCTGATCGTTAAACTGTGTGAATGGACCAAAGAGGAGACCGCCTCCACACACACACACACACACACACACACACACACACACACACACATACCGTTTAACAGAACATCACTGACATTCATACAGTGACAAATCGTGACTTTAATTTTCTGTATGGACGCCTACGAGAGAGAGACAGAGAGAGAGAGAGAGAGAGAGAGAGAGAGACTATGGGATATACTGTGTGTTACATTCTAGCAATGAATCATAACATGTAATAATTAAACTTACCTGCTTAAATATCAAAGACTCAGGTTGAATAATAAAAGGACAAATGTCAAACAATAAATAATGAAAAGCTAAATATGAAATAATAAATGAGCTCAAATACTAAAAAGCCTCTCTCTCTCTCTCTCTCTCTCTCTCTCTCTCTCTCTCTNCTCTCTCTCTCCAGGTGAGTCTCCAGGTCAGGTGACCTTCGTCCTGTCTAAGGAAGGCAGCGACGTCTCGCTGGTTGAACAAGCCAACGTCTGGCTCTTCCTCCGCTTGGCGAAAACCAACCGCAGCCGAACCAAAGTCACCATCCGCCTGTTCCAGCAGCGCCGGCTGCCCGGCGCTCACGCCGCACGACCNAACCAAAGTCACCATCCGCCTGTTCCAGCAGCGCCGGCTGCCCGGCGCTCACGCCGCACGACCTCAGGACGTCCTGTTGGCAGAGAAAGCCGTGGACACGCGCCGCAGTGGTTGGCACACCTTTCCGGTGTCGGCGGTGGTCCAGGAGCTTCTGGAGAGCACTGAGAGCGCGACGTTGAGCCTGAGGGCGTCCTGCCCGCTCTGCGCTGATGCCAGCGCCACGCTCGTCCTGGTCTCCGGCGGCGCCGAGAGCTGGCANAGTGGTTGGCACACCTTTCCGGTGTCGGCGGTGGTCCAGGAGCTTCTGGAGAGCACTGAGAGCGCGACGTTGAGCCTGAGGGCGTCCTGCCCGCTCTGCGCTGATGCCAGCGCCACGCTCGTCCTGGTCTCCGGCGGCGCCGAGAGCTGGCAGAGAAGCAGCCAGCGGGAGCAGTCGCACCGGCCTTTCCTCATGGCCGTGGTGCGGCAGGAAGACGGCAGCGAGTCACGGCGGCGTAAAAAGCGTGGGCTGGAGTGTGACGGGAAAGTCCGCGTCTGCTGCAAGCGGCAGTTCTATGTCAACTTCAAAGACATCGGCTGGAGCGACTGGATAATCGCGCCACCCGGTTACCACGCCAACTACTGCGAGGGCGAGTGCCCGTCCCACGTGGCGAGCATCACCGGCTCCATGTTGTCCTTCCACTCCACCGTCATCAGCCACTACCGCATGAAGGGCTACAGCCCGTTCCAGAGCCTGAGGTCGTGCTGCGTGCCGACGCGGCTGCGCGCCATGTCCATGCTGTACTACAACGAAGAGCAGAAGATCATCAAGAAGGACATCCAGAACATGATCGTGGAGGAGTGCGGCTGCTCGTAAAGACGCCGCCACCAGCTGGAGAGGACCAGAGAGAAAACATGGCGGAGGACGCTCAGCGTCGCTCTGAGCCTCAACGGCACTTTCAGAAAAAAAAGAGAAAAAGAATATCTAATATATTTTTGTTATAAAATGGAGGCGACACACTTATTTATGTGGCCAGACGTTGAAGCGGCGGTCAGAAAAACAACAAAAACAACAAATCTCAAAACTATGCAACTTGTTTCAAGTATTACGACCTGAGTTTATTTTTACTTCCTGTTTCTGCTTCGTTTACTTTCCAAACTGTCCGAGGAAAAAGACTCCTGTTATTTTTGTCCATGTTTGTCCATTCATGCATGTGTGTGTGTATGTACGTGCATGCACACACACATCAGCATGTTTGCACTGTAAAAAAGTCAAAATTTCAAGGCAACTTAAGTTCGCTAATGTTTGTGTTTTGTTCAGATTTTAATTTTTGCGTGAACAGACGATCGTCAGTTCGTACGAACTTTCAGTTTGTCTAAAAACAGCGTGATGACGTTGCGTTGAGATTTTGAGTTTTCTTTCCTTTTCTGTGTGGAGATACTTGAAAGAAACAAGTTGGCCGGCTGCTGGAACCAAACACTTCTTTACGTTGCCATGGTTACCATGATAATTTTATATTGTCAGCAAGTTTGTTAATTATAATTATTGAGGTTAATAATATTTCATTTTGTTGCATTTTGTGTTATTTTATGTTTTTGAAGAAACGTTACAAACGTTTTTATTTTTGCACTATAGCGACACTCAGAGTCAGACCGGACAGACGCCACTTCCTGTAGCGCCGGCGCCGTCTCCTCGCCGAACCTGGCTCCTTTTCAGCACCGTGGAACTTGTTCCGTTCTGATTCACAAAACTAATTTGAAAACATCTGGAGCATTTAAAAAAAATAAATGGATTCAGATCCAGGACATATCAGGAGCTGTGATGATGTCACAAGTGGGCGTGTCTTATTCTGTCTTTGTGATAAACATTTTACAGGTTTTGTGTTTGCTCATGTAATTCTGTTGAATTGAAGTAAACTTTTAATACGTTTGCAGGTAAATGTTGTGGTCCGCCATCTTGCTTGTTTTCACTGATCTACTTCCTGTTATTAAAAAAATAAAATAAAATAATTCCTCTGTTGTTTTGTTTGGTTCCACTGCAAACTGGTGGAAAAGCAGTTGGTTCATCAGAATGCACCTCGTTTCCATGGATACCAAAGGGAACCAGTTTGAGAACCAGACCAGCACCAAAAAAAGTTCTGGTTGTCAAAATGGTTACCGTCGGTATCCATGGAAACAAAGCAAACGGCCACAAGCAAAATGTTTACCTGCAAACTAAATAAACTTATTAAACTATTTAATTCAATCCAACAGTCTCACACACACACACACATCAACTTCTACAAAGTTTTTCACAGGTGTAGAATAAGACACGCCCACTTATGATGTCATCATGATTCCCACTCCAGGTTCTTTCTTGGTTCCGCAACTATTTATTTTTGGTTGAAATGCTCCATACGGTTCCAGAAGAGAACCGGATCCGCGTTGTCTGGATTCACTGCTATGTTAGCCAAAAGTGGGCGGAGCCTGTTTAGACGCAGGTGATGGTGCAGGAAGCAGTGACAGAATATGCTAAGAGACACCTGTCAATCAAGACAAACACACCCCCAGACATGTCATCACACATTCTCTTATTTTTCTGAATTATGAAGGAGTTAAAAAACTAAAGACTTTTTAAATGTCAAGAGAAATTTTCCTTTTTTAAAATTCATTCTTTGAACCAAATGTCTTTTTAGAACAAATCCAAACGTGTCTGATGAAAACAGTAAAAAACATCAGTAATTATTAGGTTGACTTTCCAAGCCAACATGAACTGAAATATGATTTTAAAGGAGCATATCAGTGGTTTTTATGGTTTTTATGCATGTTTGAGCATATAAATACTACCTGCATACATGTTACGTTACTGACAACATTTTCCAAAACATAGCAGTAAATTTTTTAATTATTCTTCCTACCTTCCAGAGTGTCATTAGTTCAGTTCATTCCAACATGTCATAAAAATCAGCTTGTAGAGACTTGAAACGTGTTTGAGATAATCATCACAGCAAACAAAATATGTTGTTTTTGTGTTGAAGTAACTTAATTTAAGCAGTTCAACATGGAGCTACATGACGAAAACGTACGTCTCCGCCAGAGAAAATAGTCCCAGAGAAACCTGCTTTTACTGAGAAATTCAAAGTGACTGACTTCAACAGTTGTGCTGCAGTGTTAACATGTTCAGTGTTTCACATGTTAACATATGTTAACATGTAAAACTGAATTTTAAGGCGTTTGCACCTGATTATTTGATTTTGAAAGATTTGGGGATTTAGCATAATAACAGGAAAAAATATGGTTTTATGTTTTGGAAAATGTTGGTAACATAACATGTATGTAGATTGTATTTATTGGGCTTAAACATGCAAAATCACGTGTGGTCCTTTAAAAATAAGGCTGTATGTTTGATTCTCAGCCTGATTAATATTTTCTGATACGCTTTGATCAATATCAAACCAATTAATGAGACTCAAAGTCGCAGCTGTTTTCAACATTTTCTGAAATCTTCACATAAATACATGAAAATTCCCTGAAGTCCGCGGTGGAAGCGTCAGACGTTGCCGTGACAACACATCGGGACACTGCGGTCTGTCTGGTCTGACCTTACGAGGCTTTAGCTTTAGCGGAGAAAACGTACGAAGCACTTAGAAAAGTCCAAACGAATCAAACCATCAAAAATAAACGTGACTTTTCGTCACGTTTTGGTGAAAAGCTGAACAAAACTCACAAGCTGTTGCGTTAAACTCAGATTATGAAGGTTGATTGATAAGTTCTGAGCCTGCCGCATGAGTAAAACAAAGTGAGCTTTGAAATATTGACCGGCAGCTATCCGTGACTGTGGCTTTGAACAAATTTGACCTGATTTGACCCCTCAGACTTCCTCAGACGATGATGTCATGGAGGTTGTGCAGGATTGTCTGTTGAAGAAAACGTTAAAAATTAAATGAAACTTCAACAACAATCAACTCTTTGAACGAGGTGATGTTCCTCTCGTCCGGACTCGGCGTAGCTCCGAGTTCCAGCGACGACTACTGACACGCCATGCTTCAAACTTAAAGCATGAGGCTTTTATTTTGGTAAAAATATAACTTCCACTGTCTGTTTCTAGTTTAGAGCACCAAAGAATCACATTTGATGATGAAAAACTGAAGAATTTATTCATGAGGGAAAAACACAGTTCACTTTTGTTTCTGATTCTGTGTAAAATTAACCAGCAGTTTTCTTTATATTTACACGTTATTTCCTGTTTACACTTCCAGGTTTTCATCACACTGATTTAGTTGTTTTGGTCATTTTGTCACAAAATTCTTCAGTTTTTCTTGTTGTTAATGTTTTTATTTGCTCTCAATCGTATTGACCTTACATAAGCCCCGCCCCCTGTCTTCCCATGATGCTTTACTCTAATCTTCCTGTCTGTGCTGGAAGAAAACATGCCTGTTGATTGATATCAGTGTTTGTTTTTGATGAAGTCGCGTGTTTTTCTTCTTTTCTTTTCGTCATCGTTTTGCGGATTCTCTCATTTTGGACTTATTTTGGACAGAAACTTGTCGTCCTTCCTGTGTGTGTAAATGGACGGAAAAAAAGCATCGAAAAAGAAGCGAAAACTACAAAAAAATGAAGGATTTAAATGTTCAGATTTGTTTTCTTTTAATCGAGACTAAAAATATGAACACTGAAAGTGGACAACGAATAAAAAAATCTATTTTTTATTCTGTATATGTGGAAATCAGATCGAAGTCTGTTGCATTGCTTTGTTGTACAAATACAATGTGCTTGTGGCATTTTTTAATCTAATTTATTTTACAGTTTTTTTGTTTCTGTATCACCATAAAAATTAAAGGACAAACAAAAAAAAAGGCTGGAAAATCTGTTTTATTCTCACAACAAACCAAAACGTCACTTATTTATTATTCCATTCACATCATTTTCTTCTCCATTAAAGTCAGAGGTTGATTTGTTGGGGCTCATTTAGGGTTTTGATGTAAAAACGACCATTATATTTAATTAAATCAGAGTCAGAATCAAAAAATTTATTTTTGTTTATTATACATTAAAGTTAATAAATCTTTAATAATGTATAAAAAAACAAAAATAAAATGACAAGATTTATGTATTTATTTACATAAGATTTATCTCTTTGTAGTTTTAGCAATAAAAATGTTTCATGTCATTTAGGACATAAAAATCTGCATTTTCTGAGGTAAACAACATTATTTATTGTTTACAGATGATTGTGATCACATGACAAGTCTGCAAAAAATTTCTACATTCAAAAGATTTTTCAAGATTTTCTTTTCTTTAGATTTTGTTTGGAACTTTTGAAAATTTTTGAAATATTTTTCCAGAATTAAAAATGTTCTAAAAGCCAACTTAAAATATCAACAACGTTTTAAAAATGTGTGAGAATTTTCTATATTGAAGAATTTTTTCCAGAAAGTTTTCAGGATTTTTGGATGTATTTTGCTGAAATAATTTTCTCTGGGTTTTGTTTGAGATTTTTAATATGAATTTTTAAAGTGCGAATATTGTTAGAACCTAAGCTTTCAGCTCAGAACCAAATGTTTGTTTCTATAAACACAAACTCCTGATAACACAATAAAACACAAACACAATAACACAATAAAACACAAACTCCTGATGACAATAAAATGCACAATAACACAATAAAACACAAACACAATAATACAATAAAACACAAACTCCTAATGACACAATAAAACAAACGCACAATAACACAATAAAACACAAACACAATAACACAATAAAACAAACTCCTGATGACACAATAAAACAAACGCACAATAACACAATAAAACACAAACACAATAACACAATAAAACACAAACTCCTGATGACACAATAAAACATAAACACACAATAACACAATAAAACACAAACAACACAATAAAACAAACTCCTGATGACACAATAAAACATAAACGCACAATAACACAATAAAACACAAACACAATAACACAATAAAACAACACAATAACACAATAAAACACAAACTCCTGATGACACAATAAAACATAAACACACAATAACACAATAAAACACAAACACAATAACACAATAAAACACGAACACAATAACACAATAAAACACAAACTCCTGATGACACAATAAAACAAACGCACAATAACACAATAAAACAAACACGATAACACAATGAAACACAAACACAATAACACAATAAAACACAAACTCCTGATGACACAATAAAACAAACGCACAATAACACAATAAAACACAAACACAATAACACAATAAAACACAAACACATTAACATAATAAAACAAACTCCTGATGACACAATAAAACAAACGCACAATAACACAATAAAACACAAACACAATAACACAATAAAACACAAACACATTAACATAATAAAACAAACTCCTGATGACACAATAAAACAAACGCACAATAACACAATAAAACACAAACACAATAACACAATAAAACACAAACACAATAACACAATAAAACATAAACGCACAATAACACAATAAAATACAAACACAATAACACAATAAAACAACACAACACAATAAAACACAAACTCCTGATGACACAATAAAACAAACACACAATAACACAATAAAACACAAACCCAATAACACAATAAAACACAAACAACACAATAAAACACAAACACAATAACACAATAAAACACAAACTCCTGATGACACAATAAAACACACAATATTTAATCACAGGAAGTCACATGAAGTGTTTGAGAAATCTGAGATGCTGCAATTTGTAATGTCAAGTAAGTTTACTTTAACACGTGTGTGTGTGTGTGTGTGTGTGTGTGTGTGTGTGTGTGTGTGTGTATGTGTGTGGCTTTTTCTTTGGTCTGGATTTTGGTGAGATGCTGTTCTTTCATGATCCACGTCTGATATCATACAAGGACGTGGCAGAGTGACATGAACACAAACACACAGTGTGTGCATGTGTGTGTGTGTTTGTGTGTGTCAAAGCCCTCAGCAGACTACAGCAGGCAGCAGTCGCGTTTGATGTTTGACTATTTAGGAAGGTTACGACTTCATCATCTGAGTGTGTGCGTGTGTCTGTGTGTGTGTGTGTGTGTGTGTGTGTTTGTGTGTGTGCGTGCATACACATAAATTCAAAAAAGTAGATTTTTTTCTTTTTTTTTTTTTTTTTTTTGCTAATTTAAGAATCAGAAGTACAAAAATAAATAAAAGTCATCAAATCCCCTGAACTACCCACGGTTCTGTGTATTTGTGATTAAACACACCTGTTGAAATCCTCATCACTAACAATCCACAGAAGAATTATGATTTTCTAGACTTTATTCTGCTTCATTTCTAGAAGCTTCCTGAAGGTGAGATGATCTTCAGCTGAGAATCGCTGCTCAGGACTCCGTCACTTATATTTGCAGCAGGCGGACTGATGGACTTCCTGGTCAGATCTGCTCTGCTGACTGAAGGATTCTGGGTAATTTGACGTGGAAGTTTTTCTTGACAAATCAGACACGGAGGATTTGCTGAGGAATAAGTCCAGCATTAAAGGAATTCTGTCCTAATCCTGATTACGGGCTAACGGTAGCGCACTCTTACAAATGGCCACATGGTGGTGCTATCTGCACCAAAAGCCAACGCCCGCCATGAAATCTGCCGAGTCATTTCAGAGATTTCCTGCCGATAAACAGCAACAGAAATCATTGTTGGATAGAAATTCTTTAAAGGCAAACACAGAAAGGACATCCAACATGGCCGCCGAAAGAATTTGAAAAGGCAAAAAGGCCTTTGTGACCTCAGTGAGTCAGCGCTAACACGTCAGCAGGCTAACACAGCAAAACTAACGAGAAAACAGGTTTATCTTTAGCTGTAAGAGCTTAATAACATAATGAGTGTGTTTCAGAGGAGACTCGGCCTGTGTGCGTGTGTGTGTGTGTGTGTGTGTGTGTGTGTGTATATCAACTCAACATGTTCATACACACTCTGTTCTGCATCCTGTTTGTTTATGGCATTCAATTTTAACTCTGATTTTAAACGGGATTTATTCTCCGCGTCCTCTGACCTTCGTCTCGGATCGGACGGCGGCGGCGGACTCACACGTCTGAACCATGTGACACTGAAAGTTCACNTCGTCTCGGATCGGACGGCGGCGGCGGACTCACACGTCTGAACCATGTGACACTGAAAGTTCACCGAGGACAGTTTCACACCATCAGTGCCAAACCTCTATAGTGCACAACTTACCACCTTAAACACCAAACATTCACCACGCTACCTTACATCATCACTAATTTACGACTTCACACCTCAAACATCAAAACTTCTCTTTGCCAATTTAAACCAAAAACCTGAAAGTTCCACCTTAAACTGCCACAGCTTTCCACCTTAAACCATGTAAACCTCCCTAATTTCCACCTTAAAAATACAAACTGACCGATTGAACATGTGTGATGTCAGAATACAATGAGCTGCATTAGCGTTAGCCTTGCAGCGGTTTGGTTTCCTGAGTGGAACTTGATGATTCCTGTGATGATGATGATGATGATGATGATGATGATGATGATGATGATGATTCCTGTGCTGAAGCTCTTATCTTCAGTTACGGCTGATTCTTCCGCTGAGTCACTCAGAACATCTTCATCTGATTTTTAACGCCGTGACTAGCCGGGTGACGTCTTAGTTAGTTGTTGCTCATACAAAGATAAATTCCGTGGTACGAGTTTAACAGTTAGATTTTTATTTGGCTTTAAAGAAAACGTTTGAAAACATATTCACATAAATACAAAGCAGATTTTCTCAGATTAGCTTTAGCTGCTCGTCTTCAGTCGTTATAAAACATCAATAAAATGACTGATGATGTCATTAGATCTGATCTTTGGCAGGTTATGATGCTAATTAGCTTCTATGATACTAAACTTAAATACACTCTGAAGTCCAAATCCACCACAAGACAAGAAATCACATGAAGTTAGCATAGTGGCTAAGCTAACACTGTTAGCAGCTAAGCTAACACTGTTCAGACATTGCTGGCGTCTTTGAAAAATACTTCCTTGAACTGGTTTCATAACTTCAGAGAGATAAAAGTCATGGCTAGCTAACGTTCCAGCTGGTTGGCTCTCTTCCACCTTTGGCTGTTAGCCAGTTAGCCTTGTAGCCAAACCATTTTCTGGTAGCTCCTTTTTTTAGAAACAGATTTAGGTTGTTTTGTTTCTTTTTGTTGCTCATGACGTGAAAATAGCAACAGTTATTTCCTTGACCCTCAGTTCAGCACAAATCGTAACACAAAGTATGTTTCCTGTTGTGGTGCGAGCCTCGTGTCCGCCGGCTTACGTCAAACGCAAACTAAGTATCAGCCAGAGTTAGAAGCTACAGCCAGCCTGACGATGTTCCTCAGATAAACAATAAAAACACCAAAAACACCATCAAATCTGTCAAACCGGCAGCGATCCGTCAGGCGTTCCTGATCTTTAAACAAAAATAATTTAAGACAAATTCAACCAAATCAATCAGGAAATCATCAGATCAGAAGAATGTCTGCAAATGTTACTTCTGTTCGCACGAGTCCAGGTAAAACAAAAAACAAAGTTCATTAAAAAAATGTCTGCTTGTGGGTTTATGACCCCTGAGTTTGTCTTCTCAGGTTTTCTCTCACTGCCAACAAGCTCCATCAGTGAAATCCTCTGTTCTGATTGGACAGCTGTGTCAGGTGTAAGTTGACCACGCCCACAGACCGGCTCACTAGGCTTTCACTTGGAGGGCATGGCTAAGGTGTGTAGGCGGGGACATACATGTTGTTGTCATCATGTTACAGAAGTAAAGGACCAATCAGAATGAAGCAGAAGAGTTCTATATAGTTGAAGCTCAGATTTGTTCAACACAAACTCCTGACGTATTTCACAAATAAACACATCACATGATTGATTACTAATTACTTC
>VXCM01005903.1:48045-59223 GCA_014773175.1 Lucifuga dentata
TGACTTTTTATGAAAATCACTTTGCAGAAAATTGAAAATTGCTTTTAGTTTAAATTTGATTTCTCTCTTCATGTCATCTCCAATATTTTTAGGTGTTGTTGCAGAGAACCACATGCTCCGTCTGGCCATCTGTGTGTGTTTTCATGTGTGTGTGTACATGTGTACCGTCAGATGGTCCGTCTAGACGTCTGTGTGTGTGTGTGTGTGTTTTCAGGATGATACATCGTTTATAGGTGCTGTTATCGAGTAATATTTCTCTACCAAATGTGGCCACAGTGGCTCAGGATGACCTGTCTCACACACACACACACACACACACACACACACATACACATACACACACACACACACACACTGGTGGCTACCCACGCATCAAATTGTCATGCACAAACACAGACAGCTAGACAAACTGTATGACCCAATAACACACACACACACACACACACGTGTGAGCCGTGAGTAATTGTCTGATTCACACGCGGTGAGTAAGCGTACTTGTGCTCTGTGTTCCATCAGGCTGAAGCTCAAACTTAAAGTGAAAATAAGACTTGATGTTTAAAAGTTGAAACTTGTGGTCCTTTAAAGCTCCTCCCCCCCCGATCCTCAGCTCCTCCCACAACAGAAACCTCTCATTAACACGGCACGTAACCCACTCTCGCAACATGGCAAATGTCAACAACATGGAAGAGCAAAAACTTTACTTTAGTATGTAGTTTCACATGAAATAGAATAAGAATCAGCAGCGAGGTAACATGTCTGATGTTAAATATCAGCAGAATCCTCATCCTGGTCCAGTTTGGAACTTTAATTTAGAGTCAAAATCAGCTGAGAACCAAAATATTACACACACACACACACACACACACACACACCACTGCATGATGGGCCAGGCTCACAACTTATCAATCAACCCTCATACTACAGCCAATTTGACAAAAGTTTCTCTCTTTCTTTTCTTGGCATCTCTCCCAAGATCAGAGCTAATGCTAAAGTTAGCACACTTTCACAATAAAAGCCAGCCTTTCAGAATAAAATCACAGTTGAGCCCTATCTTCAGTCGATTCTGTTACTGGTGAGTGTGTGTGTGTGTGTGTGTGTGTGTGTGTCTTAGTATGGAAACTCCTCTGCTTTTACTTCGCACCTCAGATGAAAACGTGACAGAAACGTCTGTCGTTTTNATGGAAACTCCTCTGCTTTTACTTCGCACCTCAGATGAAAACGTGACAGAAACGTCTGTCGTTTTTCTTGTCAGACTGTTAAACCACATTTCCTCAGTAAATTTCTCTGATCTGGTTTGATTATTTTTTATTATTTTTTCTGCCGTTTGGATCGGTTCTGCTGAACTCTAACTTTGGATTATTCAGCTTATGAGGACATTTACCCTTAAAGGTATCAGCTAACACAGGTGTGTTTTACCTGAACAAAGACATACAAACACCTGAGGGCCCACAACATACAACAACATACATGACACATCAGCGTTTCCCTTAAAGGAACAGTACGCCTCTAAATAAAGCCTCTTATTCTGTGTCTTCCTCAGAATGTCAGGAGATGATGTCATCATCAGGGATCACCTTAAACCACCAAAACTTCTGTACTGTCCACCTTAAAAATCAAATCTTGTTGACAGTCCACCTTAAGGCACGTGTGTCAGACGTGTGCTGCAGCATCAGCGTGTTGTTTGTTCCAGACCCCCTGCTGTGTTTTGCTGTATAAATGTGGAAACAATGAGCGTAGTTAACGAGCTCGTTAACGCTGCCATCCCATAAAAACAGCTGTTTTCAGGTGATGCAGGTAAACGATTATCAGCTTTTAAAGGTGGAATTAAATGTTTTCCATAAACAGACTGTAAACAGATGTGATTGGTGAAGAAGTCGTGAATAGTTGTGAATTCTACAAAGACTCAGCTGTTCTATTTAAAGCCTTGTCAATTAATTTCAGAATAAAAGCAGCTTCCAATCCTGTGGTTTGCTTTTCAGCAGTGGGCGGGGCTACAGTGGGCGGGGCTACAGTTTATCATGGTCTATTTGCTATAGTGAGTATTTTTACTTTGTATAGTTGATTATATTTTATTGCTAATATGTTTGCTTTTGATTAAAAGGATCAAAAAATGTCTCTGTTCTGATTGGACAGCTGCTCATTAGTCTTGTAGATGGAGGTGTTAGCAGGTGAAACATTGAATTTTAAGGTGGATTTATCACCTGGACGTTTGATTTAAAAAGATTAGAGATTTAGCAAATAAAACAAAAACTAAAATACAGTTTTATGTTTTGTAAAATGTAATGTGTGTGTGAGTAGTATTTACTGGGCTCAAACATGCAAAACCACCGGTATGGTCCTTTAAGAAAAACGTTTTATGGTGTGATATTTTCACTTTTACTAAATTATGTAAAAACTTTGATAGTGGCTCTGCCCCTTTAACTCTGCCTCCAATTTTAAAACCTTTCTATTTGTATGAGGTCATTAGTTCCTCACACACACACACACACACACACACACACACACACATTGTTGTCCTGGTGTGTTTACTGCAGCAGCNACACACACACACACACACACACACACACACACACATTGTTGTCCTGGTGTGTTTACTGCAGCAGCTTCTGACCGCAGCGTTGGCGAGCAGCAGTGCGTTCACTCCCACCGACATGAAACGTTTAAACGTTCACAGAGGAACACGTTTAACCCTGAGAACACGCCAGCACGCCGCGCCGCTGTTTCTGCTGGGACACATTAGAGGTCTGCACAGGCGTGAACTCAGAGCCAAACGCTGGACGTGAACAGACGTGACAGCAGCTCAACACGCCGTTACTTCACGTGTGTTTTAATTAAAGGCTGTTTGTGTGTACACATAAAAAACATCAACACAGCGGGTAACAGCCTCTGAGACGTTCAACAACACACACACACACACACACACACACACACACACACACACGCTGCAGCAGTGACTAGCCTAACCACTACAGCAGCTAATACAGCCACGTATCTGCTGAACTCAAAGACAAGGTGACTTTAGGGCGTTTCCACACCTGTGCAGGTCGACGAGGGTTCACTTCCTGTTGGTACGGATCGTTTGTGTCTGAAGAGACGTTTAGAGGAGGACGTCTAAATGTCCAGAGGAGGACGTCTAAATGTCCAGTAACTCTGAATCAGCTAGTCTGTGGTCTGAACCAGCTACAGATCAATATATTGATGTATTGATTGATTAGCAGCAGGTATGTAGGTGTGTGTGTGTGTGTGTGTGTGTGTGTGTAATGTTAAGTAAACTCCACCTTTGCTGATCAGATCAAATGATGCTGTTAAAGGTGAAACACATCAATTTTAGCTAATCAGATGAACACATGTTCAGGTTAGCGTGTGCTTGTATGTCCATTCTCCTGTTCAGCGTGTGAAGGCAGCACATCTTCTTCACATCATGTGAAGCAGCATGTGGTTTTCCACACGTGATTCAGCTTCTGCTGTCATAGTTTTCTTCTTCATGGATCAAATGATGCTATGACAGGAAAGGATCCACATTCATCTTTGTTACTCTGATTTACTTTGATAGAAACTACTTCCTGTTTGGAGTTTCTGTCTGACCAATCAGCAGAGAGAGTGTTGTCACATGACTGTTGGTTCTGATAAGTTTGGTGTTGATTTTACAGACAAAAAGCTGAGATTCAGCTACGTTTTAGAAGTAATTTAGATAAATACCATGGCTGCCACGAGCCAATCAGTGTGGCTGAGGGCGTGGCCTAAGAATGAGTGACAGCAGATTTATTCATGTATGGAAGCCATACTGAAACTTACTAAAAACAACAAAAACACGTAAGACACAGATCAGCTTCATACTGTGTGTGTGTGTGTGTGTGTGTGTGTGTGTGTGTGTGTGTGTGTGTGTGTGTTAATCCCTGGTCTTAACTCTGTCTAGACTTGGTCTCCAGGCGTACCTCCCAAACAGCTCCTCTCCTCCTCTCACTTCACTTCCTCTCTTATGCCCTTTCCTCCTTTCCTCTCTCCTTCTCTCCTCTCCTAACCTCTTGCTCATCTCCTGCCTCATCTTCCTTCTCTCCTCACCTCCTCTTCCTCTTATTTATCTCTTTTTTCCTGATGTCCTCCTCCTTTCCTCCTTTCCTCAGTCTTTTCTTCTTCTCTCTCTCTCCCCATCATCACCTCATCTTTAAAAGCAGAAAGGAAAGAGAAGATGAGGATCTTCTCTTTCCTTTCTGGTTCCCTCTCTCTCCTTCCCTCTCTGTCTTTCTCTCCTCTTTTCATTCTTTTTGGGTTTGAGGACACTCGTTTACAGCTAGAAGTGTTTTTATGAATTTAAATGCTAAATTTTTATTCTGCTCTGCTTGATAAAAATAACTTTCACATCGTTTAACTTTGACTTTTGTCTTTTCCGTTTTTTCACTCTGATTTTATTCTTTTGCTTCAGGAGTTTTCCGTCCAGCGCAGACGGAAAAACCAGCCGTTTGCTGCTGTGAGCTCCGAACGGATTTAAAGAAAAATCAGCTGGATAATCCTGTGATGTCATCAAACACCGTGATGTGTGTGTGTGTGTGTGTGTGTGTGTGTGTGTGAGGCAAAGTGAAATACAACTACAGCACAGCTAACTTCAGTAAACACACACACACACACACACGGAAAGTTTTCCAGGCTGTTTGGGGATTCCGTGCTTCCTACACACGATGGAACAAAAACCACGTCTGACGTCTGAAAGAAGACGCCAACCAATAACAAATCATCAAACCACACCAGGTTTGTGGGACAGGAAGAGACGGACGACCTCTGAGGGAGGACAGATTTCACACCTTTATTCCTCTTTATGTGCATAAAGTCATACCGTCAAACACAGAGACGTTTACATGAACATACAAAAGTAATGTCAAAACAACAAAACATGGACAGACAGAGACATCTGTCCCTCGTCTCTCGTTGCTCACGTGATGGGGCAGTTTGTTTTTTTAGCCAATCAGCAGCGTGATGTAAGCTTGAGGTTTGTTGTGGGTCGAGAAGTCAAAGGTCACCGTTCTTATCAGAACTATCGTGAGTTATTTTCATGTTTAAAGCTGTATACTGTCAGATTGTTTTTAACGGTGAAAACTGTTTGATATTAAATATAAAATAAGCTGGCAATAAAATACGACTTTTAAAGATGGAGAATTCACAAACCCACATTTTATAGCAGCTTTATAGGAGCCTAAAAATAAATTCAGTCAAAAGTAAAACTACAAAAGTGACACTAAAGTCAATAATTTACTGATATTTACAGAAATAAAACTATAAACATTTTTAAATATAAAAAGTGAACAGTAAGAGCAGACAGGCTGAAAACGATGACAACCATCTAAAACACACCGTCCTCATGACCTTTGACCTTTAAAACACTTTGAAAAAGTAGCTGCTGCTGTTAGTCTCTACAGGGCAGGGTGTGTGNGGGGGTCCTATGAGACCAGCTATTCAGCTATTATTATAAACAGAAGAAGAAGAGAAGGACTGCCAAAGTCCCACTCTGTGATCTCCAATTCATCTCTGTGTGAACAGAAACAGATGGTTTCCAATTCACACACAGAGAGAGAGAGAGAGAGAGAGAGAGAGAGAGAGAGAGACATNACAGATGGTTTCCAATTCACACACAGAGAGAGAGAGAGAGAGAGAGAGAGAGAGAGAGAGAGACATGCACCACCTGAATGGAAGAAGAGAAAGAAAGTGAAAAATTATGACCAACATCAATAATTTCATGAGAGAAACTAAACTGTGCCTTAAAACAGAAAGAAAGAAAGAAAGAAAGAAAGAAAAGTGCAGATGAATGTTGAGGACGGACAGGTCGAGCCAGTGAAAGTAAAGGATATGTAAACTAATCCAGTTGTATTTACATGATGTGAGCCTGGAGAGGACAAACAGAGCTTTGACTTAATCCTGCACTTAATAATGAGGACATGTGGACAATGTCAACGAGCTCACACCTAAACTTCCTCAAAGCCCACCTAAACTCACCTAAACCTCCTCAAAGCCCACCTAAACTCACCTAAACCTCCTCAAAACTCACCTAAACTCACCTGTCTGACCTCCACAGGTGGAGGTCAGAGAAACAACAAAATAAATACAGGAAAGTATCAGGTTTGTTGCTGAACTCCACATGCTAATTTCATTTTCTCTCGTTCACAGCTAAACACGCCATCACTGCTGAAGCTCCGCCTCCTGCAGCGGTCTGAGAAGGACGTGATAAAGGACATGTTAACGTTGATGATGGCACCACGTCTTGCCCTTGCGATGAACGCTATGAGGTAAAAGCATGAGTTATCGTATCTGCGGTAACATCTGATGCTGAGAATATTCTTGACACGTATGAAATATGAGCTCATGAATCCACGTTGACGGCAGATCGGTTTGTGCGGTGGAATCGCCGTCAACTATGGCGGCAGACGGCGGTGGATGCAAAAATGTTGCCATGGTAATTTGGCAGGATATAATTCAGTGAGGATGTCATATAAGAAAGCTCTGGCTGTTTAATCTGCTCATTACTGAGAGAATCCTATTGGCTGATTCTGGATCTGAGGATGATGAAGATTCAGGAGATTCAGGCCGTTTTATATCAAACTGGCTGCATCTGTTATCCAAGAATAAATCCACATCCGGTTCATCGTCACAGCTGCAGCAAATAGAAAACTTGGAAAACTGTGACTCCTGAGGCCTTCTCACAGCGGCGGTGAGGAGTTTTCTGTTGTCCTGGTTGAAAAGAAGATTGGACCGCTCCTCATCCTCCTCTGCTGAGAGAAGTTTTTCATTCCTGAAGCTCATTAAAACAGGACGGCCTGTCCGCACTCGCTGTTCTTTCCATCCAACACGAGTCAGGAAGTCATCGGATCTAATAACTTTTAGTCTGTCGGTTACAGCCTAAACCTCTCTTCATACCGACGAAGCTGATGAGACAGAGAGAGGGACAGACTTCGTAAAAGCGAGAGAGAAGGTAGACAAACAGTATGTTTTATAGTAGGATTGTATTTCTTGTTTCATTGTGTTTCCTTTGTATTGCCCTCTTCTCGTTACAAATGCAAGAAATATCCCAGAAACTCCATGATGCAGGAAAAGCTGCTTTAGAGCAGCTTTAAAGCACATTTCAAACACTTCATTTATTCTTCTGATCGATTTAAGAGTTTCCAGCAGGTGGTGTTGGTTCCTTCACTGCCTTTGTTAATTGAGAATATATTTTCTTTCTTATTGATTAAATCCCCTTTGCAGCAACTCATCTATTCAGCTGCAGAGAAAAGATATCAAACCTATATGTAATAGGCATGTAGTTTCACAAACTTCACTGCTACTCAGGCGTCAAAATGTAAACCGATTGGCCAGAAGGTGGCGCTATAATAACAAATTAAAAATTTTGATATATATTGGTCTGTAACTTTTGAACCGTAAGTCCTAAAATCAGAATTCTTTTTTCCTTGGATTCCTTGGATGTATACGCATCTAACCACATAGGCCACGCCCATTTCTGCCTGACCAGATTTACTGCCATTTTGAATTGTTTCCAAAACAGTTTTTTTTTCGCTACTCCTCCTACAGTTTTGGTTCAGTCATCACCAAGATTTGCATGTGGCATATCTCGACCAAGCTGGAAAAAGTACCTTCTTAGATTTTTGATATTCTGTATTGTTTTGCTGTAATTGGTTGAAAAAGTTGTAGGCGTGGCTAATTTTATGACATCTGCTATAAAATGTGGTATATCCCCTGAAAGAATTAGTCTACTGTAACCAAACTTGTGGACATGTTCACTAAAGATATCTGAAAAAAATGAGTCATCAACTGACCTGATGGGGGCGCTATAACACCCACAGTAAACTTTCATCAATAACTTCTGAACCGTAGATCATAGAATCAAAATTCTTTTTTCTCTGTATTCCTTGGGCTAAGACGCATATGCCCATGTAAGCCACGCCTACTTCCAACTCATAGCTTGTCTGCCATTTTGAATTTTTTTGTAAATTTTGATTTAAGAATTGTTTTCTAAAATACCATAAAAGCTACAGCAACGAAACGTAACAGATGGTTCAACATCTCACCCACTACTCAGGAAAAAATATTACATGGATTGGCCTGAAGGTGGCGCTGTAATAAGCATGTTTACATTTTGGCCTATAACTATTGAACTGTNATGGATTGGCCTGAAGGTGGCGCTGTAATAAGCATGTTTACATTTTGGCCTATAACTATTGAACTGTCAGTCATAGCATCAAAATTCTTTTTTCCCTGCATTCCTTGGGTCTATATGCATCCAGTGATATAGTCCAACCTCTTCCCCCAATTAGATTATCCGCCATTTTGATTTTTGTCCAAAACTGTTTTTTCGCTATTCCTCCTACAGTTTTGGTTCAGTTGACAAGCTTTGCATATACAATGTCTAAACCAAGCCAGAAAAGATTTACTTCTTCATTTTTTGATCTTCTGTACCGTTTTGCTGCAATTGGCTGCCAAATTGTAGTGGGTGTGGCTTATTCCACAAAAACTGTGATATCTCATGAGTGATTACGTCAATGTCACCAAGCTTGGTGAGTATCTGCATAACTTCTGCAAAAACAGAATCATTGGTGGAGTCATCCTACGTGCTCGGACGCCGCTTACTGCTGCTTGTGGCTATATTTACATTTTGGTTCTCTTTTAGGCCAACAAGCACACCTTTANACTGCTGCTTGTGGCTATATTTACATTTTGGTTCTCTTTTAGGCCAACAAGCACACCTTTACTTCTATTTCTTCTGTTTTATGATATTTGAATATATTTTAATAGCTCTCTCTCTCTTCTATTCGTTCATTAATGTGTGCTGTTGATGCAAATTCAGTGTGTGTTTCTGCAATTTTTGGTGGTAAATTTCTCTTCATGTCTATTTTCACAAAATTATTTCCATCAGTACAACAACACAGACATGATTTATTCAGTTTTGTTGCTCTGAGTTTCTCTTTTTAGCATAAATACCGATTTAGCCCGATTAATTAATTCACAACACCTGTACTTGCAATTTTAGATCATAGTTAAATAAGTCAATAAAAACGCAAAACTTCCTGCTTTCCTTTCACAATAAAAGCCTTACACGTGTTTGGTTCACGGGAGAATTCATTCCTTTGAGATTTTTATTATGAAATGTATGCAGGAAGTACCGAGTTTCATTAACAGTAATTTTACTATTTTTCGTGATAAATCATATGTAATCATCAGTGACATGTACTTTNTTTCATTAACAGTAATTTTACTATTTTTCGTGATAAATCATATGTAATCATCAGTGACATGTACTTTTAACACCAAAACTCTAAATCCTCAATTTCTCTCTACATCGTTGTTGTTTCCACACTTTAACTTCATCAAAGTCAGTTTATTTGTGATATTTCGGCTGTTCCCGCTTTTCCGCTAGCCTGACTGGCGGTATGGACTAAACCAACAGAGTCAAGTATGTACGTAGATCAATAAACTCGGTCATATACATTTACAATTTATCAGCTCTGGCGAGATTTACAAATTACTTTTATTCGCTTTTAGTTAGATTTGCTTTTATTAGAGTTGATTATTAATTTGGAAGTAAGTTTTGTGAAACAGTTCTTATCAATCCGTCATGGTAGGATCCAACCTCATAAATACAGTTTGAATCGCAGCTTTGTCGCTCCGCACACCTAGCTTGTGTGAACAGGTAGGACACATGCTACACGTCACTTTGCTGCTGCTGCTCTGAGCTTTAACATGTATGTTGGTCCTGTCATGTGTGGTTGTTGAACTCAGAAGTTGTTGTTTTAGTCAGTTAGTGTTTGTTTGAGATGCCGTATTTAGTCTTGGTCTCGGCTTTGTCATTGCTGTTAGGCTAGCTGCTGCTGCTGTGGGTGTTAGCATGTTTAGCTGTGTGCTAACAGCTTTAAATACTGTTTGTTGTGTTGCTGGTTCCTGCTTGGTGTTTTTAAAATGTTTTAAATGCTGCTGTGACACGCACTCACACGCACAGACGCTCACACACACATGCACGATCACACGCAAACCAGGACCACCAGGTGAAAATCATTGGACCATCACCTGAAGACATCAGAGGTAAGAAGCTTTTATTTTGACTTCTGTGCTGTGCTGCTGTTGTTTGTATGTTGTAGTGCTTTTGTGCTTCATGCTAAGCTGCACATGGTTTTAATATCGCAAATTATGTTTATTGCTGCTGGCTGGCAAATTATGAACGGTGAAAACTCGGTTTGACTGTTAATGGATAATTGAAACCATGGCGTGTGTTGTGGCTGTGTGGTTATTTTACTCTGAAATTATTGTTTTAGTCAGTTAATGGTGTTTAGTTTTGGTTAACATGCATGCTAATGTTAGCAAACTTGTTGGTGCTCGCAGGTCAGGTGCGGCTCATTGCTGTTAGCCTAGCTGCTGCTGTGTGGGTGTTAGCATGTTTAGCTGTGTGCTAACAGCTTTAAATATTTGTTGTGTTGCTGGTCTGCATGGTGTTTTGCTGGTTTTTCTGGCGATTTCAAAATGTTTTAAATGCTGCTGTGACACACACACAAACCAGGACCACCAGGTGAAAATATCAGAGCATCACCTGAAGACATCAGAGGTAAGAAACTTTTTTAAAACTTCTTTGCTATGTTGCTGATGCTTTTGTGCTTCATGCTAAGCTGCACATGGTTTTAATGCTGTAAATGAGTTGTTGCTGCTGTAAAAATTCAGTCTGAGCTGTCAGTGGCTGAATAGAAATGCTGTTCAGGTGTGGCATGCATGTTAACGTGTTAGCCAGCTTGTTGGTGCTGCATGTTTAGCAGGTGTTGGCATGGTTTGTTCCTGCTGAAATGTTAGCATGAATGCTACAGTATGCTATGCTGCGTGTTTTACTTGAGATGTGCTGCTGCTCACACACACACACACTCCCTACAGTTCAAATCAGGAACATCAACAAAACATGGTGACAACTTTTAATTCTTATGCTTCAGGTGTACTTTGAGTAGAGTAGATTTACATTTGGACAAATTTCATTTTCTGGCTCAATTTTTCATTTTCTGGCTCACTTTTTCATTTTCTGGCTCAATTTCTCACATTTTGTGGCTCAATTTCTCAAATTTGACATTTCTCTCATGGATGAATTTCTCGCATTTTATGGATGAATTTCTTGCATTTGATGGAGGAATTTCATTTGGACGAATTTCTCGCATTTTATGGATG